>WBNQ01080540.1:49854-107905 GCA_013401375.1 Spizella passerina
ATTATAATCCCAGCCCTAATATAAAACCTGCATGGAATTTCCAGATCTGCAGAATGGAGTAGGGATCTTACAGAAACACAGGAAAGAGCCTGGACTTGGAGCCCCTCATCTTTCTGTAGTTATTTCGGTATTTCTGTATGTTCATGTGTAATGAAATCATGTTTTGTTCCCTTTCAGTAATTTGCTGGCTAATTCCTTTAATTGTAATTGCCATTTGGCCTGGCTGGGGAAGTGGCTGAGGAAGAAGAGAATTGTCAGTGGAAATCCACGCTGCTTGAAACCCTTTTTCTTGAAGGATATTCCAATCCAAGATGTAGATGTCCAGGACTTCACCTGTGATGGTAAGAAATTCCAGTTTGATTTGGCACGTGTGGTAAATGTTGAGAAGGCTTCTCCTTAGCAAGAAGTGCTGCACAGTAAAAATTTTGGTGGTGGAAAAGGCAGCCACCTAGAGCTGAAGATCACTGTTCTCTATCAATGATATATTTTTATTCTTGATTTCCAGTTTCTGAATTTCTGCTATCTACACCTAAATATAATTACATTAATTTATTGTAGACAAGTGCCCTGCTTTGTCTAATCCTAGAGTAATCCTAGGCCTCCCTTACTCTTAGTTAACACTCTGAAACCAGTGGGAGTCTTGGCTTGCTTGGAAAGTCTCTTAGATTTGCATAATGTTCAAGGTCACCAGTAAAAGGTGAATACAGGGAAATAAAAAAAAACCTTAGCCATTATTTGAAATGACTCAGTGATGCTTCATGCTTTGTTGGGTCTATGTGGGTTTAAAAGAAAATACTCTGAGATTTCTTTCATTCTCCAAGTAATTTTTGTCTTCTGGTCAAGAAACTGGTAAGGAGAGCATTGTTTGATGAATGCCCTTCTAACTTGACTTGCAGCTTGTTGAGACCAGGGAGGCTGGAGGTGCAGTTAGTCATACCTCTAAAGAGACAATAAGAGTGATAGAAGTTCCCTACTTAGAGTAAAAATTAATTCCTGTCCTAGTCAAACAATCTGGCAACAGGCCCAGGTTCTTGAGCTCAGAGCTCATGAGACCCAAGTTTAGTCATAAAAGAATAATTCACTTTTAATTTGAGAGGAAAAAAGCCCCAAAACCAACCAGAATCCTGGTCCACAGACTGACATTCCACACTTGGGAGAAAAGAAGAATCCTGGTGCACGAAATGTCATTCCACAGTTGGGAGCTTTCTCTGTCAGGCAGTAACTTGGAGTCGAGGCAAATGGAAAGTAGGTGGTGGCAGGGTGTGAAACACAGAACACAGGGGAAAATTAAATATGCTGAAAAAACATGCTCTTTCTGCAGGTTTGTGAAGGACTTTGAATTTTGTTTCCAGTCATTAAACTCAGTAGGGAAGAAAAGAAAAAAAAAATCTCTGTTCTTCTGTAGTCTGATGGTGCCTCCCCAGCCCTCTGCATGCAAATGATTCCTACCCATAGAGTCAGGGGTAATTCTGTTATCTTCTACCAGGACTTCAAGTCTTTTTCTTTAATCTCAATGCTCATGGGTGCCTCCAGTAGAGAGAAGGAATACCCAGATCTGTCTCAATTAGTCCTTGCATCAGTTAGGGGGAAGGAGCAGGCTGGGAGCTCTGGGTCTCAGCTCGGGCTGCCCGTGCTCACACACAGTTTTGTGCTTCCCCTCCCTGTCATCCCCAGAATGTGCCATAAGTGTTTCCTTTCACATCCGTGTGATCCTGCAGCAGCCATGTGCCTTATGTTTTGCAAAGCCTGTTGCTTTTGGGGAAAATCCATGCTTTAATGTTCTGAGCTTCAAAGCGTTGCTTTCTACTGCAGAAACCCTATTGTTCTTCAATTACAAGATTTAATCTGCTGTTTATGGACCTTTGAAACCATTTTTGGAGAAAGTTGATATTTTTAAGTGTGCACAGATGGATTGCCAGCAGTTGGAATTGTGCTGCCTCAGTTTGTTGTTTGCCTGGTTATCGTTGTTGAAAACAATGAGGCTTTACAATTCAGATCATAAACAAAGTGCCAGGCTGACTTTGAAAAGTAAAAAATAAACATCTAAAAGCTGAAGACTTTTTAAAAAGCCTTCCAAAAGGAGAGTAGATAATGAATATCATCTCTCTAGATGAACTTAAGGGCAATGTGCTCATTGAACTCTCCATTTAAACTAGTGGGGGAGGACTTGGGATTCATACATTGGATTGCACTATAATTTGCAGAATTACAAAGTAGGTTCTCCTTAGGAAAAGAAACATTTAAAATATATTAAATAATATTTTTAAATATTTCTATTAAGTTTATGATCTGTTCATGTTGCCTAAAGAGCTTGCATGAGGGCAGCGTGATCCAAAGCACTGGATCTAGTGTAAAATGGGAAGTAAAAAATAAATATCTTTGGTAGTGATGAAAAGTAAAAATAAACATCTAAAAGCTAATTTTAAAAAAGTCTTCCAAAAGGAGAGTAGATAGATAGATCTAGATAGAATCATCTCTCTAGATAAATTTAAGGGCAAAGTGTCGAGCTCTCCATTTCAGCTGGTGGGGGGAGGATTTGGGATTCGTACATTGGATTGCACTATAATTTGCAGAATTACAAAGTAAATTCTCCTTAGGAAAAGAAAAATATTTTAGATAAATAATATTTTAAAATATTTCTCTTCAGTTTATGAGCTGGTCATGTTGCCTAAAGAGCTTGCATGAGGGCAGGGTGATGCAGAGCACTGGATCTGGTGTAAAACGCTGTGATGGTTACCCTGGATTCAGGCTGCTCCTTGTCACCAGTTACCCTCACAGTGGGTGCCCTGGGCTGCAGTGCTGATTTCCTCACGCCCTGCCTCTGTCCCTGTGCAGGTAATGATGAGAGCAGCTGCCTGCTGTCCCCTCCCTGTCCTTCCCAGTGCACCTGTGTGGACTCCGTGGTTCGCTGCAGCAACAAGGGGCTGCGCACGCTACCCAAGGGGATTCCCAAGGATGTGACTGAGCTGTAAGTTTCCTTTTACCTGTCCCCTCTCTCGGCAAGTTCATCAAACTGCATCCTAGAGAGCCTTTGTGGGTCCCTGGGGGGTTTGCCTTTGACTTCAGTCATCTGTGCTCTGGTGCTTCCCATGTGTTCTGACCATTATTCTTATTCTTATTTGTCCCTTGACTGAATAAATCGCTTTGTAATGGGAACAGAGTTTATCTGTCCTTGTACCCATTAATTCTGGGTGTAGGAACAAATGCATTTATTAGTATCAAATAATCCTGTAGTGCTTCTGTGAGAGCCCAAGCTCACAACAGGCAGTTTGAAGGGATGATGAAAATATGTCCCTGAGTTACGCAGCTGTGAGCTAATTATCCTCTGAGGAGATTAAAAAAAGGGAAAAAAAGGAAGCTGGTGGTGGAAACAAGGAATTTTTGTCTCCAAACCTCATGAAATGGCTAAAATAACAGATAATTAGATTATATTGCAAAGTAAATTCATCCTAGTTTAGAACCATCTTTCTAGTTGTCTTTTCATCCACGCTTCAGTAGGAATTTATAGGGGATTTTCTTTCCATGGAAAGAAAATATCCTGGTGGAACTGCTTGGCTCAAGCAGTTGGCAGTAGAAATACTGAGCTTTTCCCCTTTAGGCCCTTATTCAAATCTGTCCCAGGTGAGTCATTACTGAAACTTGTTACAATCTCATCAGCATTTCTATGTGAAAATAATTGGTTGAGTTGGTTGGTATGTTTGATGAATTTTATAATGAACTAAAATCTGGTTCTGCTATTTTCTAGTACCAACTATTATTTTTATTCCCTTCACGGGGGGAGAATGGGGCTCACACTGTTTTTACCAGTGCTGTGGACAAATACAAGGCTTTGTGGGTGAATGAGGGTCCTGGAAGTGCCTGGGGTAACTCCACATGGAAACTTTGCATCAATGAATGCATCCTTGGAGCACTGGTGACCAGGGTGTGGTTAATGGTGAATTTAATTGAACTGAAAGGCAATTCCTGGCCTGGATTCCTTTATATATTGCCATCAGTGTTAAGAAGTCTGCAAGGTCATCTCTGCTCTGCTTTTGTTCAGGTTTCATTGCATTCAAATGTAACTTGCCAGCAGTAAGGTATCACAGATGTTACTTTGATTTCCACTGCCACACTGAGGAATTTTTATGTTTAAATTTTGCATATTGAGTTCTGCTGATACTATCTGATACCCTGATGACATAGCTTTCACAAAAAGAGTAAAATTAATCTCACATTCTTAAAAACTGCTAAATTTCTTAACCATTTTTGGCAAATGAGGCAATAGCCTGGAAGTGAGCAGTCTGAGTTCATAGGAGTTTACGTGACTGTCTTCTTCAGTAGGAGCCTCTTGGCTGTGCAAAGCTCTAGTTCAGCTTTCTGCTTTCCATCCAGAAATGTGTCAGCAGAACACAGACAGCCATGGACTGCCTGGCTCTGAATATTTCATATTCTGCAAATATAACCTTTGAATCTGTCCCAGCTGTCTCAAAATTCAATCCTGATCTCATTCTCCTCTCCACTAACATAAACTGAGCTCCTTATTTGTTTCTAAACCAAAAGATGGGTTGCAGGTACTGAGGCATGAAATTTCATGTGTTTGTGGAAACTGTGACAAGAATGAAGTAAGTAAATAAAAAATAATCAATCTTGCTTGCCTTTCTTCTGCTTCCAGATTGAGACAGAGATATTGCCCATAACCTGCTGTATCATGCAGGTTACCAGTGTGAAGTTACACATTTTTATTGTTCTGTGTTTGAGAATTTCCATTGTTGCTGTGTTAAGCAGCATCTCCAGTGGGACTCAGCCTCTTGCCTCATCCTGAGGACAGCTGGAACCTGGCAGAGGGAACCCAGAATCTTCCTGGGCATTGTGTGAAAGAGAATTGCCTTGTTCAGCTGCCCAAACCCAGAGTCTCAGGTGCCAAGGAGGTGCCAAGGACATGCAGGACTCCTGTCCCTGTGTCCCACAGCTCCCTCCCAGAGCAGGGACAGGATGCACAGGAGCATCTCAGTGCAGTTTTTATGAATGCACCAGTCTGACATTTATAACCTTCCATTGCTGATGTATTCATCTGCCAGGCACATTGGTTGCAGTGCTTTTTATTAAACTGCAGTGCTTTTGTGCAACATGGTTTAAGAAAAAGAGCTGTCAGATGTCTGCCTAAACCACTCTCTTGTGGCTGAATGTAGCCTTCTCATAAATTTCTTTAAATTCTCTTAGAGGTCTTAAAATAGTCTTAAAGGGGGAATCCTTTCCTTGTAACAGGTATTAAATAGCACTGTGCAAAAATAAGCATACCCCTTGCACAAGCACACAGGGGAAATGTTGCCCTTTCTGGGTCAAATTTCACTGTACACTCAGCAGAGAGGATCCCCAGCAAAGTTTTATTGCAGGGTGGACAGGAGACACAGGCTCACTCCTGAGTTTCTGAAACTCATTCTGAGATTCTGTTTCAATGTATATTTAGACAAGACATGTGAAAACCATTATCTCCTTCACATTTAGAGCTGGGAATGATAGGAGACATCCCTGTGTTCGGTTTGTGCCACCCCTGGGAGCAGGGATTACCTTGGCAGGGAAGGCTTCCATCTAGAAAAGAGCTGAAAAGATCACTCAGTGCTTCTTAGAGGAATGATGATGCAAGAAACTTCTATTTCCCAGTTTTTCCTTTGGAAAACCCTGTCATCATGGGCAAGCTCTCTTCCAGCTTCTTGGGAGTAGGAAAATATTCTGTTGTTTCTTGCAAATTCCTTCACTGTATATTCCTCCACTGTATATTTACATACTGCCTACATTTTTTCCCACTGTTTGTTTGCCCTGAAGAGAAACCTTGGTTTTTTTGAACGTATTCAGTTTTCTGCTCCAGATGTTCAGAAGTAAAATGTTCATGCAATGAAGTCGTTTGGAACTCAGCCTTGCTGCTGCTTAGTGTTTTAGGCTTTCCTTTAATTCTGTTTTTTTCCCCTAAATCTGTTTGAACTTAGTTTCCCATGCTCTTTCTCCTTTTATGTATTACCTCAGTGTGTGAACACTAGATTTTTGCTTTTTATTCACAAAAGTATAGTCTATTTCTAATAAAGTCTTATCTGACAGCATCCAGCTGCTTTTATGGACCTACAGCAAATAACATTTTGCACTGGGGAAAATCATTGGAGGCAATTATGTGGACGGTGTGCACGAGCTGTAGCATAATGAGTGTGGTGTGTTTTAGAATAAATATGTACCAATCATGTCATCTCTAGACTCCAAATGTTGTCATGACACTGAGCTATAGACAGCACTGGTGGGATTGTTAGAAAAACCTGCACTCGTACATCACTGTTAGGGATTATTTTCCCTTCCATTTATATCAATGCAGGCTAATATTTGCATTGCTTTTGCCATTTCTCTTTCTCTCCTCACAAACCTTCTCTCTCCTATTGCTGCTCCTTGTTCTGCCTGGTAGGTTGGTGTATTTGTCACATCAGTTGTCATATTTATTTGGAGGTATTTACCACCAATCCCAACCCTTTTTTTCCAGCTTCCAAGGCACTTGTGATTTCCTTAGACTTGTGGCTAAAACCAGTGGCTTTTACCTGGGCTGTGCTGATCAATGCCTCAAATATGCCCACAGCAGTTTGGATAGCTGTGGATTATTGTAACAGTTTAGCACATTTTTCAGCTTGATCAAAGGGAAACTCTGGAGTGAGATATTTGATGAAAATCATCTGCTTGAGAATGCAAATTCTCTTGCTTGTCTGGCAATTCACACTGTTCTACACCATGACCCCCAGCACAGGCATCAGGGGTTTGCCTTTGATAATAAAGGAGATAAACAATTAGGTTTATGTGGTCCTGCTTGTTTTCTGCAGAGGGGGATTCTGCCATTGAGATGAGGGAGAGTTCTCTGGAGGATATTTTAGTTACAGATGTGTGGTGGGTTCAGTGTTGGTTGATCACTGGTGCACTTGCTTATTTTGTGCTGTGAGGTAGGATTAGGAGAAAGGCAGAGCAGGCTCAAAACTTTAAAAGAGTATAAAGAGAAATTTATTAACTAAAAGAAAAAGTAATAAGAATCAAAACAAAACCTTCAGGACACTCCTCTCCCTGCAACATTTTCTTTACCAATGACAATGTAAAGAAACAAAATGTAAAATTTCAGTCCATTTACTACCTCTAGAATAGTCTTTCTTCAGTTTCCTTCTATTTCCTCATGAAATAGAGGAATTAATCTGCATTTCAAACCTGATAATTTGGAAAAAGTAAATAACATCAATATTATCAAATAATGTGTTCAGTAACTGGTAAAGTTTGGGTCCATATCAGAAAGGGGACATTAGCACTTGCAGAGACTAAAATTTAACTTTCTCTCCAACACAGCCATGTTTGTGTGTCAGACATGGAGGTTGTGCTCTGATGTACAAATACAGCAAAACCCAGAGTCCAAATTTGCCAAAGCTTATGATCCAAGATCCACATTTGAACCTAGATCCACACTTGATATTTAAATCCTCTCAAGAAACTCTCATTGAAGCTCTTAAAATTCTTGTTTGTGGATGTTTCATCTTTCTCAGTCCAATTCTTTTTTATACCACCATCTTTAGGAAATGAAATTTGACTCAACATTTTAGGATAGTGCATATAGACATGAATAGTTTTGGAGTGTAACTTAATTTTAGAGCTACATAAAACTGCCAAGTATCTTGGTTTTTGTAATGTAACATTCTTTGTGGAATATTTGAAGGAAAGGTTTTGTGCCATTTCAATTACTGCCTGAGAGCTGATTTCTCTCTCCAGTTTCTCCTCTTAGCATGGATTGCCACTGCAAGTTTGACTTTATGTCTTTATAGACACCTCAGCTCAAAAAGGATTCCGAGTGATTCAGATTGTTACACGATGCTCTGGCACCTTGGGCTGGTTATATCACCTCCAACCCAAGTGGTTTCAGTACAGAAATAGACAAGTTGGGAAAAGAGCAGCTGTCATCTTCAATGCACAGTTTTAAATGTTTTATGTGCAATGTTGGTGTGTGGAAGGTGCTGGATGAGCCCTGGGGCTGCTGCAGCCCTGTCCCACCCTGCCAGCCCCCCTGGCCATGCTCTAGAAGAAACCTGGCCAGGTAGGAAGGTGGTGGCTTTCTTTGAGAGCTGAACATGTATTTTGGGATTGTCTGGTTGAGTTCTTTCTCAATTTTTGCTCTGGCAATTGCTTGTTGGTTACAAGTCATTATTAGGACTTGAGGATTCTCAGCAGCATTCGCAGGGTAAACACCAAAAACCTGATATTTAAACAGAGCCTAGAGACCTTAGGAAGCAAGTGAGGTTGTTTTGGATAGCAGTCAGTGTCTATTTTAAGGCAGCTGACACTCAGTCTTGACTCTGTATATTAATAACTTGATTCCCAGAATTAAAATTAGACACGTATTTTTCTTCATTCATACCAGAATTTCTTAGCATACCAGACACCATGGACATCATATTCCTTTGGCTGGAAATAATTCAAAATTTAATCTTCCTTCCACATTGACTCTTTTATGGCCATTTTGAGGGGCTTTTTGGCAGAGCATCTGGAGCTTCATCTCTGTTTTTTTTATTTATATAGATGCATTCATAAATACACAAAATTTTGTGTCTCTGCCCATTTACCCTCAGGAATAATTCCTTTATTCACTGTGTCCAGCCCCCTGAGCCCAGCAAGGTGGGGAGGGGGTGCCCTGCACCCCCAGCTCTGCCAGAGGCACCTCCAGGTCCCTGCTGCATTTGTTTGCCTCAAATCCTGCATCCCACATCCTCCTGATTCTTGGCAAGCTCTTCTGCCCTAAAAGCCTTGCTTATTTCAAATTCCCTTCACTTAAATGTGCTTTCAGAATGAATGCCTTCAGCTTGGAAAATGCTGCCACGTTTTGTATAATGGGGTGAGAGGTTTAGCAGTGGTGAATTGTTCTTATGGACACATGAAAAGTGTGTTATCAGTGCTTTTTCAGAGTTAAATTGTGTTTATTCAGAAACTGTAGCACTGGTATGAGTATTGCAGTTTTCTGCTAGCACATTTATATAACCATCAAATTGCTGCAGAGCAAATCCAGAGCTATTCAGAGCAGATCTTCTGTAGGAGTTTAACTCCAGGGGTCTGCATGTCTGGGTTAGTCTGAGTCATGAAGCACTGAATTAAAATGTGCACCCTTGACTTTTGATTGCCCCAGCAAGCAGATGAGGAGGAAAAAAACTTTGGCTCACTACCATGAGTTTGTTTAAATTGCAGGCTGTTTCATATTGAGATCAACTAGAGAATATCCTGAAAATATGTTCCTGAAGAATTCAACATATTGCAAGAGTCTCCTTTCCTAAAGGAAAATAATATATAACTTCCAAATACATAATACATGACCTGCTTTTGATTTCCTTTAGAAATCCTTGGAATTTTACATTTGGAGTAAAGACTAGAACCCTAACCAGCCCTCTTGCATGGGTTTGAGATTTATGATTTTCTGGGATGAAGGGGAAGGCACAGACTCCCAGCATCCTTCTGCATCCACAGCAGACCATGGCTGGGGGAAAGAGATGTGGGTTGCCCTGTTAGAAATGTGACATGCATGTCTAAATACTGAGAATCTCCAGTTTATAGTGGGAAATTACCAAGGAACTCCATTTTCACAGTAATTTATAACAGATTCAGCCAAAATGCAGCAAGTGGCTTTCCACTTGTGGAAAATGTGAATATCCATGGGAGGTGTAAGTGTGGCACAGCCAACCTGTCCTGTGTTTACTGAGACTCTGGCCCTGCTGTGCTGGCTGTGCAACTCTCTCACTCAGAGATCATTGGCAGGGAGAGATTAATTAGTTCAGTAGGGCTTTTAATTGAGAAAGTAATTTCTTTTGGTTAAAATGTCATAAGCTGGTGTTCCCACATTATCTAGCCTAACCCTGGTGAGGATTGAGGTGAGCTCCAGGGGAACTCTGCCAGGATGGGATCCTGTGCACATCCAGAAGGGATAACTGTGAGCCTGGCTGGAGCAGTTCAGCTGGAGTTCAGTACAAAAAGAGACTTGATGCAGCAGAAAATGTTGAGAGGTCATTAAGCTGAAAAAAAAGGTGGGGGAAATAATACCAGCTATAAAATATATTATGTAAGAAATCCTGTTGGTTTTTTATAGATTTTATTTTTTTGAATGATGTAAAAATAAAGTTTGTGAGAAAATATTCTTGGATTTAGTTTACACAAGTATCCCTGTGCTGTTACAGCTAATGTAGAAAGGGAACACAGGGCACAAGGATAATCTATTATTATTGCTGTAAGTGCAGAATAAGGAGGCCTGTTGCCAAAGACAAGGAAATTGTATGTGTGGAATAAAAATTCCTAACATGATTATCAGATTCTGTTTTCAGCAGCAGAGGCAGCGCATGAAGTGTTCTGGTGTCTGTGGGCTGCATTTCCTGGCTACACTTGATTATGTTTCAAAACATTCCATATCAATTTCCTTGCCCCGTGTCTGCCTCAGGAAATATCCCTGCAGCACCATGTAAGGAGGGGAAATATCATTTTCTCTTTCATCCCACCTGTGGAGGGAGGAATGCATTCCTCCTGCACGGAGCTCTCTGAGAGGGATGGGTTGGTTTCCCAGGCAGATGTTGATTCTGGAGGATGTCTGGAGAAACATCTTGGCAGAGCCATGGTACCACAGTGGTCACTTTCCATTGGAGCCTTATTATTTTGGTATCTTCCACAGCTACCTAAAAGCCAAGGTTAAGGAACAAAACCTCCAGCTCTGTCTCTATTTTATTGTGATAAACAGGAAACACCCACATCCCATTGCTGCCACAGTCAGCTGTGCAGACTGGAGTGCCCACACTGTCTTTTAGGCAAGCTTTTTAAAATTTTTGTGTTTTTTCAGGGGGTTTTGCTGACTAACTCACTGGTCATGTTTCTTAAGTGGAGAAAAAGTGCAAAATGGAGGCTCTATTTGCCTGTATGAGGACTTAGGATTATCCCCAAAGGCCCTTCCATGCCTGTGTCTGCATAAAAATAGGTTCAGTGGTGTTTCAAACACTGAAACTTCCAGACTAGAAACACGATTTGTTGTTAAATATATTTAGTGCACATAGGAGGAACCTCTGTTCCAAGAGAGTTTGGTCTTTGCTCTTTAATTTATATCAAGTTTTCCTCCTGTCCCAGCCTGCTGTGAAATGGAGAGGTGAGGAGGGTGCATTGCTGTGCTGGATGTGCCACAAACTTGTGGATGTTTGTGTTGATGCTGGAATTGGTGGGACCTTTTGCAGCACAGGGATCTGGGAGTGCAGCTCCTCTTCCCTTTCTGGCTGCACAAAAACCTTCCATGCCCAGGACAAATGGCAGGGTCAGGGAGCAGCCAGCACTGTCCTGCTGAATTTGTCAAATTTGAGATACTTGGGAAAGGTAACTCCAAGTTCAGGGCACAGGCCATGCAATTTTTCTCCCCTTCTTCAGCTGCTGTCACAGAAGAACCAAATGGTCATTTCTGTTTGCTGTAGGCCAGAGATCCTTTATGCACTTCCAAGTTTTAAAACAAATAAAGTAAATCAATAAGCTGCTGTTGTGCTTTGCATGTGGGGTAATTCATTTATAAAGTAAAAGCTGTTAGAGTTTCAAAGCAATGAATCAAAGGTAATTTCATTAGTGACTAACTTTATATTGTCCTCATTCATGGTGCAGATTGAGTGACGTGAGTTCTCCTTAATGTGTTTGTGTAATTGTCAAATGTGACTTTTTTCAGATACTTGGAAGGAAACCATCTGCCTGCTGTGCCGAAGGGGCTCTCTGCCTTCAGACACCTGACACTGATGTAAGAAACACGTGCTTTCAATGTCAGGGAAGTTGCATGGCTCTCTCTGCACTGTGCTGTTGGTGGAACATAAATAATTGGTATTTAGAAGGAGTGGGGTGGGGGGGAAAAAAACCAACACCAAACCCCAAAACCTTCTGTAATTTGAATTTGGAAAGAATTTCACAGTGGACACTGCTGCCAGTAAATGTTCATAAAGAGTGAGGTGCCTGAGAAGCCTCTTGCTCTGCAGGACCCCGAGAGGACAAAGCTCTCACACAGGCTGCTGCAATTTCACTTGGCAGATTTATCTGTAAAGGTCATTAGCAGAGGAGACACATTCATTTGTGCTAGATGAGGCAGTATTTACAACGCTAAGGCAATGACAATTTGCATAGCTCTTTCTTTTCTGACCAGTTATGGAGATAGAAACACAGCTAGACTTTGTTCTGTAAATTGCTCCCTGAAATACACAGGAGTGAAATTCCCTCCCTGAACTATTTATCAGGAATTTTCAAACGCTGTTGGAATCAGCTGTGCAGATACTCCAGTCCAATGGGCTGGGCAACCTCAGACAAAAACAACATGGATGAAAAACTGGAATGCTTTGTTTCAAGAGTGTTTTTTATTTAGAAACATCTCTAATTTTGCTTTTCAAGGGAGATCAATAGCAAAACAAAATGTTCTGGTTGAGTCTAAAAGACTTTTTAAAATGAAAAATGAAACTTTGTTTCAGTAGCTGTCAATATGATAAGTATTTGGAGGTGGGGTGCCTTGAATGCATTGCAAAGCAAGTTGGAACAGTAAACATTCAGCAGTGCTTGTATCATTTATTCATTTGTTCTTTTCATTGAATGCTGTATGCTGGAAAGATGCCTTAATGTTTCTCAGTCTGAGGCTTTTTAGGAGAGTCTGATATGTTTTTCCTTTAGAGCTCATTCAGAGTTGGTCAGAAAATACACCAGTTGATAATATGCGACTTTTCAATTGCTTCCAAGCATTTTGCTGTGCAGATATTATGTAATATTTTCAAAAAGGCATTTTTCTCCATTCATACACGTAGATGATATTTTCTCTGTGTGTTTTTTCAGTGATTTGAGCAACAACAGCATCAGTGTCTTGGCCAATCACACCTTCAGCAACATGACTCAGTTATCCACGCTGTAAGTAGCCCAAAGTTTTGCTAACAGCTTTAATTGCCTTTCCAACACCATCTAAGCTGTTGGGAAATTAATGTATCTCTTGTTGCTTAAGCATGTGTGTCTCCATGCCTGTCTGTGGTTGAATTAGCAGTGACATAAGCAAAGCCAGGCCAGAGTAGTGACTGTGCTCTCCCCTCTGCAGCATCCTGAGTTACAACAGGCTCCGGTGCATCCCCGTGCACGCCTTCACCGGGCTCCGCTCGCTGCGAGTGCTGTAAGTGAACCCTCCAGTGCAGCTCTGCAGGCTGCAGCTGGGGCAGGGGGTGCAATGGGCAGGGGGAAGGAATTTTCACATCATTGGTGTCAATGTATTTTTGCTCTGTATTGTATTTTTGTCCCATAGAGGCCAGAGCAGGTGAGCGCTAAAGACACGATTACGTATTTGCAGGAGGAGTGCAAATTCATTGGTTTGAATTACCCTCAGGGTTTACATTATGGAGCTTTTCTCTGAAAGGTACAGGAACTGTCATGAAAACAGGTGATAGTTCCTGCATCAGAGGAACTGTCTCCAAAAAACTTCACAGAATCTGTTTCTGCTGCCTGAACAATGTTTGGGTGCTCCACAGGAAAAGACTTTTCTCTTAGTCTGTATACATTTGGTTAGAGAGTGTGAGTTTCCATTGGATGCTTCATGGAAAACTTCTGTGCATTTTCAGAATATTTTCCATTGATGCAGATTGATGCAGGCAAACTAGAATGGGATCTGAAGGGAAGTTAGAAGCCACCTCATTAAATCAGTGAATAAATCAGGCCAGTGGCTGGGCACCAGTAATGCTGAGATGCCTGTCTCAAATCCCCTTAAGTTGTGAATAAAATTACACCTCATATTGTCAGTGGGCCTGCTCAGTGATATCCATGTGTGGTTTATTTCTTGGGAGGTCCTTTTCTGCACTCCTCCTTTCTTTCCAGTGTGGCTGCTTTCAGCAGCTTTGTGGATTGAACCATTTGTTTACAATCTCCTGTGAAATTCATCCTTACATTGTCTCAGAGTGTGGGCTGTGGGGCTGTTCCTCACTGCAAGAGCCTCTCCCAGCTTTCCTCAGGCATCTGCAGGACTGGCTCCTGCTTTTCTCATATCCACTGCCTGATCTGAAACAAACCTGGGTTGATTTTGTGGACACCTGGCCCCACATAGCTGTCAGGAAAGTGGAGAAGGAACCTTCCCATGGCCCAGAGACACGAGTGGGTCACCAAGACTTGCACAGTAGCCCAAGGGGATACATTAAATAGCTTGTCTGTGGTGAAGGAGAGAGAGCTCTGAACACTCAAAGCTCAGGACAGAGGAGCTGAAGATCATCCTGAGTGCTTTGAAACTTCACATTGATATTCTCCATTAAAAAAAAAACAAAACTAGGTGATGTTCAGCTTCAGAAGTTTGTGTTAATTTAAAGAGCAGTGGTTGTTGTGTGTTGGTTCTATAAGTGTGGAATCAAAGTGTCAGCATGGGCAGTACTGGGACTGTGGGAGCAATAATGCAGAGCTGCTTGGCTGAGACCTTTCACTGTGGTTTCAGTGGTAAAACAGATATCTCAGTTTCAGCCTCCCAAATTACAAGACAGCTTTGGATTCCCACTGTTCATTAGCAAAAACAAGAAAGATTCGTGATTTGGATTTGTTGCTTTAAGTTTGGCTTGGGATCCTGATTTCTAGCACACAGGGATGGTCACATTTGAGCTGTTACATGAATCCTGAAATTCAGCCACAGATTAATATATTCTGTTTCATGGCCAAATAAATTATTCCATATGGAGCTGTCTTCTGGCCTGCTCCTGAGATGCAAGCTAGCTTGATTAAAGCTGCTGTGGGGCTCTCTGCCCTGAATTACAGTGTGGATAAACCATGCCTCCCTCTTTCCAATAGCCACAATTTGTCTTTTCACTTCTGTTCTTGCAGGCCACATATGGGCAGGAACAGAGGGCAGTGTTTTAATGACAACTGTTGTTTTTTGGCTTTTTTAAATGATCTGCTAATCAAAAAGTATCTTCCTCCTTCAAGGGAGAAACCCCCCACTGCCTTGCACAGAGCAGTGAAATGGGAATCTCTGCCTCTGCTCCCTGCATTTGGAAGCCTCCAGATTGATTTGATTTATTATGGCCCACAAAACTCTGGTATCAGCTACAACTTTTGCCACGTGTCATCACTGTTGCTACTAAAAATCAATTCTCCAAAGAGAAAATGGTTTCCAAGAGACAATAGGAAATCTGTTACTGTCAGTTTTTTATTATCCATGCTCTCAGGGGAACTTAAAAGAGAAAACATCAGCAAAACAATTTTCACTTTTTTTTTTTAATAAAAACAATATAGGGATCTCATAACTTTTGGCTGTGCACGCCTTTGGAGGTAGCAGACCCTTCTCATGAAGGTTTTCCAAATTCCTTTGTTTTATTTTTGCCTCTATAGTAAATACAGTAAAAAATTGCTTTGAAAATCAGAATAATCATAGCTGTATGATGCACTTGGTCTTTGACAGATATTTCATTCTGAACTCCTCTTCTTAGATTTTGCAGCACAAGCCCAAGTGAGAAAACTGCAGAGTCAACATGTTTATGTTTAATCTTTAATATCTATCAGTGTTTACACAATCAGGTCTTTAATCTCAGCCTTCCCATGGTTTATCCATAACAGCAGCCAAAGGGTGCAGGAGAGCACAGGACATAAAGTCTGGAGATTTTTTTAATAAGCAGAAATAGGTTTTTGAGCCAAAGCTGTTGCAGGGAAAAGTGGTGGATTTGTTTTTCAGTTAATTTGTCCAAAGCTAGTCTTCTTAGAAACTAAATATAAACAGATTAGGGAAGCTGAGATTGAGACAAATTAGAAGTATTAGAGCTCTCTGAATGACCTGAACAGATTATTTTAAAGATCGTTGTGTAATCACATATTTTTATATGTGACTTAGTTAAGAGTCAAAGTCCAAAAATCAAAATAATTCCTAAGGTCACTAAATAATTGTCCATGTTATAGTTAAGGGAAAAAGGGGTAAAATTGAATATTCTGTTAAGAGATATTCCAGTTTTACTGAAAACTGATGGATATTTCCTGCAGCTCAAAGCTCAGACAAACACTGATGATAAAACTGTCACCAGTAATTTTTGGGCACAAAGTTTTTGCAATACACTTTCACTGTTGGGTGCTGCACTGATTTGACCTAACAGAAGCATCTGGCTGGGGTTTTTTTATGTTTGGGGTTGGGTTTTTTTTGGTGTTTTGTTTTTTGGGTTTTTTTTTCTTTTATCAGAGAATGATTCCTTGTATTTATGCAGTCATTGTTTAAAGCTCTGCTGTTGTGAGCAGTGGCACCGTGGCTTCCCCTGACATCTGAGCTGTGCTGGCTCCTGCAGGCTTTGGCACCCTGGGGGCTCCCCGTGGTGCTTGCCCCTGGTGGGCTGTGGCTCTGAGAGCTCACATTTCTCTCTTCCCAAAAACACATCCCCCTTGTGCCTGCAGGAGCCCAGGGCTGCGACAATGGGCTGCCAGGCAGGACGTGGGAAGGGTCCATGAAAGACAAACAACCAGGAAACCCCAGCCCAAAAAGATTTGTTGAATTAATTTCCTTCCCTGAGGGCGAAGGAATAAGTTAGTGAGGTTCTGTGTTGAAGGAAGTTTTGATTTCAAGGATTCTCAAGTGTTCTGTTACTGTGTCCTCCAGAGGGGATCCACATCACCTTAAATCCAAACCCTGCTGCTTGCTGGGGCTCAGACAAGGGGATCCCTACAAGTTGTGCTTTTGAGGGAGAATACACACATCAGTGTCTGTGCTTTTACTGTCCTAATGTGAAAGGATTTATTTGACCATTTGCTTGTAAGAAGATTTGGTATAAAAATGTGTTCCTGATGTTGATCCAAGAGGAAAAATTTTGTTGGACTGTTGAATTCTCTTGCCACTATTTATTATTGTGAGTTTTAAGGGAGGGTTTAGCATTTGTCATTTCATTTTAGTTGCAGGAGTGATGATGGTGCTGACATGATTTTTTTATTAAAATGCAGGCACTTGCATCCGTGAAACACCTCAGTGTTTGGGACATGTAGTAAAGCAAATCCTTCTAAGGGTTTAATTTGATGGGTTTAACTTCTTACAGATAAATGGCTTTGTCATTCTTCAGCTTCTCTTGGATGTTTCCAATACACCTAGAACAGAAAATGTACTCTTTCCCAGGATAAATGGGACTGATACAACCTGAAGATTAATATGTCTGTTTACAGAGAATTGCCTTGCAGTTTAAAAGATCAGCAATAAACTCATTATGAGCAGCTGCTTATTTAAATGTGCTCATTTCCTTGACCATTTTGATGATAAGTGGTTGACTAGGTCTCCTCACACCACCAAAACACTCCTTGTTGAATAGCTGTGGGTTTGTCTCACTCAGTTGGTCATTCTGTACAGAATTAGTGAGTGTGTTTTATCTGGAGTTATTGTGTGGGAGCTCATATCCTTCCTGTTCCTGTGCAGATTCATTTCTTGGAGATCCACCCTTATATATGGCAAGTTATTATTAATAGTCCAAACCAAGGAAGGCTTAAAGGAAAATTTCAGAATCAGGATGTTGGAAGGGCATCATGTACATCCTGGTGCAGCTGAAAGTGCTGTTAGAGAGGAAAGGTTGCAAAAAACAGATGGGTTTTATTTTTTCACTTAGGGCAGTTGTCTGTTTTGAGATTTGGATTGTTTCAAACCCAATGTTTTAACAATAGGTACACTCACAAATAAAAACTGTGATTTCTGTGTCAGCAAATCACCAGGTAAGTTAGAAAATAAATGACTCAAGGGCAAGAGCTGCTCCAAACCTCACAGCAGCTTTCTGTTCTCCACCCTCCTCTGCCATGTCTGGAGCACTGACAGGAATTCCCATTTATGCTTCTCTGTGTAACCCATGCACAAATGTGGGTCTTTTCTCAGAGAAGAGATAAAGTGGGTGCTTAAATTGTCCTGGAAACAGTGGAGAACCCTTTCACTCCTTTCAGGGGTCCTAAAAATGCTGCAAAAAATTATAATTTCTTTGCACAGGGTGAATAATGTCCTAAAACAACTGATTTCAGGTGCTTTCCTTGGTAGCACAGAGAGGTGGTTTTTGCTGTAAGAATGGGAAAGTGTGGCTGTATTTACCCTCAGGGACCTTTGCTCTCTCTCCTAGGATCTCTCTGAAGTCAATAGTTAATTTAACTTTCACAATTCTGATTTCCCCTGCTCTGTTTTTGCTGTGCTTCTGGCTAATGGGATTCTGTAAGAGAACTCAGGTGTGGATGTGAGGGTCCACTTGTCATCAATACACTTTTAATGGCATAAATGGTTATGTCACCTTTTTAATTTACAGCAGCACTCACCAACACTCCTGATTGCATCATTGTTTTAAATGCCAACACCTGGAGGCAGGAGTGATAAACAATGGAAGTTCATGAGTTGTGAGACTCACAGCAACTCTCAGAGAATCAAAATTAAATACCCTTTTTAAGCATCCATTCCTTCAGTTGTTGGGAGCAGACAAAATGCTGTGGTTTGATACCTTCCTGCTTCTCCTCCTTGTAGGACACTCCATGGAAATGACATTTCCAGTGTTCCTGAGGGATCTTTCAATGACCTGGTGTCCCTGTCCCATCTGTAAGTACTTCTGCCTGGCTGAATCTCTGGGATTGATGGTTTCAGATTTGTCAAACAGCACATATTGCTAGGATTGTAGAGCTTTTTTGGTTTTCCTGCTCACTTTTCATAATGTGCTCTGGATATTCATGGTGCATCTGTTCAAAGGAAATAAAAATTTCTAGGACCTGTTGTTGTTAGTTATGAAAATATTTTCTTAAGGAAAACCAAATGAGCAAGTGTGACAGTTTTCTCTGCTGTGGACTTTGTGTTTAAGGTTTTCTTTCAGCATTGTCAATGTGAAATGCAGAGCATATTATGGTTTAAGAGTGAGGCAGGAAACCTCCCACAAAGAGCAAATATTAAGCAAATGTGAATTCTTTGCTTAATAAGTGTCATATGTTTTGCATGCTGGAATGTTGTCAGTATATGGACTTGTTGATGAATCACTATACAGACATATATATTTAATCACATGGAAATTGGTCATTTCACAGCATTAATGCTTCATTCCATAGTTTGCAAAAATTATTAGGTATTTCAGCTTTTTGAGGAAATCACTATTACACTGGTAGAGGGCCAGGAGACTTTCAAATGCACTTTAGTTGATGAAAGAGCAGACAAAGAGCTGCAATGGCTCCAAACTAAACTTGAGTGACCAGAAAATGCTTTTTCACTGAGATAGTGTGTGATACCTCACACTATCAGATAATTGATGTAGGAAAAGCAATTTTGTGCAGCAAGTTTCTTGATTACTGTCCTCAGTTAATCAGAGGGCTGAGCATGTGTTGGTCCCTCAGTGGAGTGAGTGGTTTCACAGGCTGATACAGATGTTTTCTGCCTGATGCTGATGTACACACAAGCAGATATGTGGCATTTAACATAGGTTTATATCTATTTATTGTCTCTTTTTAACCTTTAACATGGCCTCCAGAACACTTCCCTGAACACCAGATTCAGATTGTACTGAATATTTTCTGGGTAGCAGATACATCCCTGGCAGCTTTCTGTCTCTGGTCCTCTATGGACAGTAAAACAAAAATATCTCAGATAGGGACAGAAATCATGAGAACAGCTTGAGCAGAGAAATAATCTCTGTTTCCAGCTTACACCTTGGTATAAGTGGTTTTTCACATTTATTTTTCCTGTTCCCAGTTTAGTCAAGTCTTTTTGTGTGTTTGGGATTGAAATTCTGGCTGAGCTGCAGCCCTGTACCTGCTTTTGGGAGTGCACTGACACCTTCCACACTGGGAATCTGGCTGCTGGGGGTATTTTCAGAACTCCAGGAATAAACATAGCATGTTCCATTTGTTTGAATTTCCCTCAGGGTTTACATTAAATGAAGTGGAGATCCAATTTTCCTGGGTAAACTGTTCACCTTAGGGAGTGATAAAATCCCCTTTGGCCCAATACAATCTCTGCACTCTTTTCTGTTTAGATGTATGTGCTGCCAGAAATGTAAAATACACAAAGCCCAAATGAACAGTAATAAATAGGATCCATAAAATAAATAAGACCTGTCTGGGGTGTAATTTGCACAGTTGAGCAGTTGAATTTTACAGTGCAATTGTGCTCTCCAGTTTCTTAAAGAGGATCCTGAAACTTTTAGGAACCATAATGAATTTTTTCTTCACATGCCCGAAAAAGCTGTGCTTACTCAAAATTGAGTCATAATAATTGAAAATAAATGAATTTTGAGCCCCTCCTGATACACAGATCTTCAAGGAGAAAGCAGGCACTTGGGGTCAGTTTGAAAATCATACAAGGACTTGCTATCCTCAAATTCTTAATGCATGGGAGGACAAAAATTTGTCCTAATTGTGCAAGGTGTGTGGCTGAGGGTGGGGTTGGTGTTGTGGCAGGGCAGAGCTGAGTACCAGGGTGTGGAAAGGATGCTCAGCCCACGCCTCCTGTGGCAGGACAAGGGGGACACCAAACTGGCTTTTAGAATTGCAGAGAGATATTTGTGTAGCATAGACAAAACTATGGATTTTAGTCAGAGTCTTTTTGCAATAGTTTTGAGTTGGTCTGTAATTGGAAGAGCAAAAGTGAAATCCAGATGGTCCAATCACTTTCTCCATAGCTGTTTAAAGCCTACAGGAACATTTTCACCAAATTTCCTTTATGTCATGAACATCATCTCACTGTAATGGAAATATCATAACAAACTGCATAGCTTTAGCTGACTGAATTTGGAGGTAGGTTTGTATGTGCTGTATGTTGCTTTTGTTTACTTTTTATTACTTTATTTAGTTGAATCACATAATTGTCTATTTAAGCCATGACTCCACTGACATTTTTAATCCTGGGCAATGAGAAGAATGCTACAGCACTGCTGTAGGATTTGGTATAATATTACTTTAAAAGAGCCCAAAATCTGCTGGGATGGAACTGGGGCCTTCCCAGTTAGGTCAGGTCCTGCAGTTGCTGTTGTCACCATTCACTGGTCAGTGTCCCAAGCACTACTCACACAAACTCACCCTGTGGCACTACAGGGATTCCACAAACCCTCAGCAATGGATGATGTTGAGTACAGCAGGTATTTCCAACATATTTCCCATAAACAGCTCAGACTTCTAATCCTGCTGAATTATCTTCTCTTTACTCAAAGTTTTATTAACTGCCTCTAAAACTAAGTTGTCCCTTCCTCTTTTTTTTCAGCATTGTCATGGATAGAGTTATTTTAATTGACTTTATTCAGAGTTGCCCCTAAACAAAATAAGTGTCTGAACAGAAATATCTGCCCAACATTTTGAAAATGCTTCTGGTGGTATTTCCTTACAGCAGAAGATATTTTTACCTTCTGGAAATATTTTGCTATAATAGGCAAAGAAATTGAGAAAGTATGTTAGAACTCAAGATTGAAAATACAAGAATTATCTCTGGTTCCTAGAAATAAATTATTTAAAAATCCAAAAAGTAACTCCCAAGCCAAACCAAACCAAAAAAGAAAGAAAGGCAAAAACCCCCAAACAAAGCACAAACCACAAACAGAAGTGTGGAAGGATACATTTCTGAAGTTGTCAACAATGTTATTAGTAATCATTTTTAGTGACTATAAAGCAGCTTTATTTCTAACATAGTTTATAAATATTAATTAACAGGGTAACAAGCTTTCCGTTGTCCTCCCACTCACATTTTATATATGGAAGTTTCTCAACACTGAAAATTTCTCAGCTTTCACTGCTGCATTTTGTTTGACCTTGGACAACTGAGCCAGTTGATCACAGTTCCAGGGTCAAAAAGTCAACCCAGTAGTTTTTTTCCATTGTAAGCAATGGATTTACAGGAGGAGTGGATGGGTATTTTTTAATGCTGAGCTGCAGTACACATTTAATTTTGATGAATGAGCCCCAGACAGGGTTTGAACCCATGAACTCTCATTATGAATCTGTCTAGGGCACAGTGGGTTCATTAGTCACTCCAATCGAAATGTATCAACAAATTTACTGAGGTTTCTATCTTAATATCCTGCCTGATGTGTTTTTATTTGAAAGAAGCTTGAGTTTACAGTACCATCTTAAAAATAGTTTATAGCATATACAAAAATTTTAAAGTCTAAAAGCTGATTTGAATCATTGGTTTCTTTAGTATCTCTTCCTTGTGCTATTCTTTATTTAGTTTATTTTCCTTTCATGTCAATTCAGGTGTTGTACAGCTGAAGTCTTACATTGACTTTAAGCAAAATAAATACAGACTTTCAACATGCATCTCTTCACATTTTAAACAATTAGTTGGCTTCAAACTGATTTTTCTGAAGTGTGAACTTTGTTTGTAATTGACTGATTGCCTAAAAAGACACTTTCTTTAAGAGAAAGAGAAGTACATGTTAGTCAACGTAGCACCTTAATTTAAGGTAAAAAAGTTGATTTTCTTTTGGATAGATGTCCACTAATAAAGGAAAAAATTCTGAGAATTATAATTTCACTACATAAATGCATCTTCTACAACTATTTGACCTAACTCGAATGATGGGTCAAGCAGCAAATGTGTTTTCAAAGTCATAAACTAAGCAGGCACTGGGTTTGAAAATGGAGGTATCTTCTGCATATGTGTTTCATCTGGTGAGGAATCATTAATGTGAGTCATCAGATCCAAACTAAATTACTCAATTCAGGGTTAGAATACGCTCAGGAAGGACAGAGAATTAAAGGGAATCAATGTGATGAATTTGATGAAAGCAATATGTCTGGTGACGTTGCTCAAGCACAATTGTTTGAAAAAGGGATTTCTTCTTAGGTGTTTATATAATTTCCCTAACTAATAATGGGAAGAAAGGAGAAGAGCAGGAGATGAATCTAAAATCCTTCCTGAATATACTCAACAGATCTTTGCCTCGTTGGGAAATAACATAGAACATAGAACTGTAGAATAAACCATGCCTTGGTGTAGAATAACAATAACATAGAACCGTAGAATAAACCATGCCTTGGTGAGATCAGAGCTGTTTTCTGTCTTTGCCTGCCAAATACCCTGTGCTAATTGAATTGTTGTGCTCCCCGAGGGCTCTGGGCACCAACCCCCTGCACTGCGACTGCCACCTGCGCTGGCTCTCCGAGTGGGTCAAGGCGGGCTACAAGGAGCCGGGCATCGCGCGCTGCCGCGGCCCCGAGGCCATGGTGGACAGGCTGCTGCTCACCACGCCCACGCACCACTTCCAGTGCAAAGGTAGGAGCTGGCACCTCTGCCCTGAGGGTGTCCCCGCTGGGCTGGGCTCCTGCACCCTTGGGTTTGTGCGGGAGTTGGGGCTGGGGTTTGTTTTCCGCAATGTTGCGTTCCTTCCAGGTTGTGTCTGGGGTTTCTGTTGCTGAAATGGCCCCCAAGGTGTTAGAAAGTCTTTTTCTCCCAGCCACACGACCAAAGAAGAAGTCAAGATTCTATTGTTCTACTTTTCAAGGTTGTTTATTTGCTCTTATCCATAACATTCTTCCTCTACCTGCTGAGGTCTGTCCAGCAGGTTGGGTTGAGGCACTCTGACTGCCCTTGGGGTGGTGTTAGCTTTTTATACTAAAAACTACCTGTACATTATTTACAATAATTTTTCAATACAAATCACCTGTGTTAGACAGTTTGTCTCTACTCTGAGCAAACCCAGAAGTGCCACCATCACAGCAGAAGATGGAGGACAAGAAGAAGGAGAAAGACAGAACACACCCAGATTCCTTCATCTTGCCCCTTGAACCCCCATTCTAAAAACACCAAAATTCTACTTTTTCACCCTGTGACAAATTAACTCTCATTCTACTCAAACTCTTGTGGCTTGTAACTCCTCACACAAAGCTGGTAATTGTTTCCATGGGTTTAAATCAAAGGCATAAGTGTTTTTGACTCCCTTAAAAACAAGGACTCTGGTCAGGATTCGAGGTCGCTAAGCCCCCTGCCAGGGTCTCAAGTCCTCCAGGGCAGCCAGAGGAATGTCCTGGGTTCTGACAGTTGTGTTTTCTTGTGTTCTTCCCCAAAAAACAGTTAGATGCTCCACCAAGGAGAGGAGAGGCACTCCACTCCCCACTAAGGCAGGAGAAGCAGGGAGCCTGAGAGCAGTGAGTGCTCCTGATGCTCACACCAGGTTAGGTAATGGCACGTTAGCATGTAGGGTGTTGTTTGAACTTATTGGAACAAATAATTTGTTTTGGCCTGTGACTTACCCCAGAAAAATTGAGAAAATAAGAGGCATTATAAAAACACTATAGTTATTATGTACATTTACTTGAAAACCGAGAAACAGAGAATTCTTAAAGCAAACATGTACCAAAAAGTACCTTTTCATCTGCAGATCTGCAAACTGTTCCCATCAGTGGTGATTCAGAAACTGCAGATTACAGAAAACATGTCATGCCTGAATTCAGTGTGCATTCACTCAGGAGAGGGTTGAGGGGCAGCTCTGAACAATTTGGGGTGCTCAGTGGCAGGAGTGTACTGCTTAGAGAGCCCTCAGACAAATTATCCACTTTTTTGTGGATTAAGTAGCTCATTAGTGAGTGGTGGAGATTAAGACATATCTGCAGGTTCTCGTAAAAAAGGAGTTTCAGAGTTTTGCTTTGCTCACCAGCAAGTACTTGAAGATGGAGCTGTATTTATAGTGGAAAAGATGGATCAGTAGCCTCTCTTAGAAATGGAAATGAGGGCATAAAGCCTGTTTTTATGTCTCTCAGAGTGCCATGCCCATTTACAGCACTGCTTGGCAGGGTGATTTTATAGGTGCTGGAATTAAACTGCTGAACAAACAAATGGTGGTGTTGGGGTGAGTTTAAAACACAGTTCCCAAGGCTGAGTGGAATTTTATGTCCTTTCAAATATATCTTTAATAACTGTAACCTTATAATTTAATTACTTTGAAATGTCAGTCTCAAAACTATCAGAACTCTGACCATAATTATCAAAGCAGAGACTTTACAATAGTGTCTCAAATGTAAAGTACAAATATAAGAAGTATTAAAAATACCAAATAATGCACTTGCTCCCATGAAGTGAACCAAAGAAAATAATTGATTTTGTATATTACATGGGATCTTAAAATTAAACCAGAAAGAGACTGGCTGTCTTCTTCATTCTGAACTTGTGATATATCAAGAGTTGTTCTCATTTTCTCTCTGAACTAAACAAGCAACTCTTAGGCAAGAGCTCAGTACATCTGTGATCCAGGATACTGGATGTAGTTGTATGCTTTCTATGTAAATATTCGATTGGTCACTAGAAACCTCGTGTTCTTTCTAATATCCCAAAAGTTCCCCTAGCTTGCTTTATCTGAACAGAAAAGGAGAAAAAATGCATTGATTTGGAGTTGGTGTTTGCACAAGCAGAAACAGTTGATGGTCTGGACAAGTGGCAGTAAAGTTCAAGAAGCTCTAGGCCCTTGACAAATTCACCTTTGCTCATAAAAATACAAATATTTTGCAAACCAGGGCATGGTTTGGCAGTCTCAGTGCACCCTGCTCCCATTTCAGGGAGTGCTGAGCCTGACCCCAAACCCTGGGTCCCCACCAAGGGCTGGCCCATGCTGGGCTGGGCACCTTGAGCTGTGTGAAGGTCGTGCTCAGATGTCCTCTGTGACCTCCAGGAACTTTTACATTAGTAAATAATATAAAAAGTAGTTTAACTTTTTCTTGTTAAAAATATGTTTTTAGCCCGTGCCTGAGCAGGAGGTTATGTCTCAGCAGAGCCAAGGAAATAAAAGTGTGTTATGTGCAAGTCATGCAAACTCAGCTCTGCTTTTTATTAACTTGCCCTCCCAGCTATGCAGTAGAGGAAAGGAATGTGCTGGGCTGAGGGCATTTTGCTGTATGGATTTATAAATCAAATCCACAAGGGCAAAGTAATGAACTACTTAACTGCTAGGAACTAACACTGTTCTTATTAGCTCCTGCATTGATTAGCTTTGATCTATGCCGTAGAAATAAATGGAAAATGTGCACGTATTATGAAATAAATAGTAGAACAAATTCTGGCTTACTGACCTCTAAATCTAAAAGAGCAACACTGCTGCCTGTCTCATGAGCTCTCAGAGGAGCCACCTTTGTTTATTCTTTGTTTATTTTACCACGAAGACAAATGTAACTCGGGTACGTCACATTCCAGCCCCTGTCAGGGCCAGGAATTCAGGTGTGGTTTCCTCTTCCAAGGTAAAAACATGTATGGTGTGCAGTTAGACATAAACACAAAGGTAGAATAGGATGGCAGCAGTCCTTCATTTAATTTTTGGCATTTTTCTTCCTGTGTGTATTTCCCTCATTGCTGCCTGTGCACTCCCAGTCAGTCCCTGGTGGCACCAGCATCACTGCAGGAGCAGACACAGCCCAGTGCTGCCACCTGAGACCCTTCAGCCCCCACTTGTGCCATGTCCTTACCCCTGCTGGTGCTCTGCAGGTGCTCAAAGTGAACATTTATAACGCATGCAGGACAACTCAAAGCAAATCCCTGGCTGGAAGGGATTTTTTCATCCCTAGTTTTGGTAACTCTTGCACCACCTTCTCTTGAAGATCAAATTTAAGCTTCTTTTCTTCACTTTCAGGATGTTTCACAATTTAGTCCTTCTTACCATTTATCATGCAGTAACAGAAGCTCTGTGGCCACTTTTGATTAGAACAGGACTGCTTTTAAATTATTTCAAAAGGTATTTCCTTGAAAATGAAATAAAATTACTTTAAGGTCTTTACTGCCTGATATAATTTAAGCCACTTCAAAGGCTAGGTTTTATTTTTTTACCTATAAAAGCCAATGAGTTAATACTTATTATTATTTAAAATGTAGCCATTTTAAAAATCACCATGTTTTAACTGTGAACATAACTGTGAATAAAACTGCCTAAATTAGCTTTCTGTAAAATCTCAACCATAAAATACTGATTGACTTGGGACCCCAAATGTAATTAGTGTTGTTTTAGTCTGTTTGTTTTCCTGCTCTCCTACAAACTTCACTACTTCTCTGGAAGATCTCTGCTACAAATATAATGTGTTTTAGATGCTTTAAATATGGCCAGGTTATTTACTTGCATACATTTACATCTTTGCATATTTGGCTTTATTTCACTTTGCTGAGATAGGTCAATGTTGATCCTTATTCTGGGCAGAAAGGGAAGAAAATAAGTTTCAAACTCTGTTAAAATTAAGGATGGTAGAGCACTTTGCACCTAAATATTCCCATAGGCCTCTAACTAAATCTGTCTTGTACATGGTTTTTATTTATGTTGTTGCATCTGCACTTTCATTCTTGTTATCAGCCATAGAAATGTCAGGTTACAGTTCCCTGGGGTTGCTGTTGCAGGATTTCCAGAACTGAGAACAGGAAAAATTGCTGAAAGCCATATATATATATAACCCACTCCCTGGAGGTTCCCAACATGCTTTTTTCAGAGCATATGTTTGCATCTTCAGGAGAATATGAGCATCATTGAGACTTGCCTAGCACTTGATTTAAGTGCTTAAAGCCTCTCCGATCCCTGGGAATCCCCAGTGCACCTGCAGCCTGTGCATTTGTGCCAGTGCTTGGGGGAAAGTGTTGGTGTGTGCATGGGAGGTGTTAATTCTGCAATCCAGCTCTCTGCTAACATGTTGGAACCCAGGACATCCCTCTGGCTGCCCTGGAGGACTCCAGACCCTGGCAGGGGGCTCAGAGACCTTGGCATAGAGTCAAAAACACCTGTGCCTTTGATTTTAACTCATGGAAACAATTACCAACTTTGTTTGAGGAGTTACAATCCACAAGGGTGTGAACAGAATGATAGTGAATTTATCACAGAGTGAAAAAGTAGAATTTTGGGGTTTTTAGAATGGGGGTTCAAGAGGCAAGATGGAGGAATCTGGAATCCTTCTTGTTGTCCTCCATCTTCTGTGTGATGGTGACATTTTTGGATTGGTTTAGAGTAGAGACAGACTGTCTAACATAGGTGATAGGTATTGGAAAATTATTGTAAATAAAGTACAGGTGGTTTTTGGTAGAAAAAGATAACCCCACCCTGAGGGTGGTCAGCGTGACACGAACTGACTTGGTGGACAGACCTCAGCAGGTCAGACAGACAATGTGTAAGATAAGAGCAAATACACAACCTTGAGAACCAGAGCTGAGGAATTCTGCCTTCTTCTCCGGTCTCAGGGCTGGGAAAAAGAGACTTTCCAACACCTTGGGGTCATCCCCACACCAGAGACCCCATCACTCACTCTGTGTTTGCCTCTGCAGAGCCCGTGGATCTCAGTGTGGTGTCCAAGTGCAACCCCTGCCTCTCCAGCCCCTGCAAGAACAATGGGACGTGCAGCAGTGACCCCGTGGAGCTCTTCCAGTGCACCTGCCCCTTTGGGTTCAAGGTATGGCTCCAATGAACTACATGAGGAGCAAGGAGCTGCTCCCCATCGCTGCTGGCTCTTTAATGGTTGTGCTGTGAGGAGTCAATTTTACAAGCACTGGGCTGCAAGGTTCCTTGCTCAAGCAGGTTGTGTGTGATTTTTCATCTGTGCCCTGCCACAAATTTCATCCTGTGCAGCTGGAAGGGCTTTGCTTTGTGCTGTGACTGCACAGATAATCCTGAGAAACTTGCACTGGTTGCCCCAGTTTTGAGCAGGGTGGTTGGGCTGTACAATCTCCAGAGGTCCCTTCCAGCCATGGGCATTCTTTGATTCTGGGATGTAGATATCCATTTAAAATGCCAAGTTGGTTTTATCCTCCTTTGACTTTCTTGTTTTCTGCCAGCAGCAAGATCATCATTTCATAGGCTCCCAGCCAAAGGAAAGGCAGTTCAGGTGGCAATTCAGGGCCAGGTTGGTCCATGGTGACAGAATGTTCACACCTGGTGGTTTACACTCACTTTCCACAGACTGATGAGCAGAAGGGTGACCCCTGATCAAACACAACCCCTAAATCAGCTATCTCTGAATTCAGAGAGAATTCATTATAATGTCCACTGAGGGATCTGCAAATATGAATCCTGTGGATTCCCCTTGTGGTCTTCCTGATAACACAGTGGGAAATGGGGAGAGGGTCATTGAGTAAAGCAGTTTCTACCCCTGACCAGACACAAACCCTAAACCAGCTCTCTCTGAATTCAGAGCACTGAAATCCACAGAGGGATCTGCAAATATGAATTTAGTGGATTCCCATTGTGGGCTTCCTGATAACACAGTGGGAAATGGGGAAAGGGTCATTGAGTAAAGCAGTTTGTTCAGCAGTGATGGATAACTCCCCTTGTTCACTGTGAGAGCTTCAGGACACCAGGGCACTGTCCCAGAGCTGATGTAGCTGGAAACCCAGCTCAGGAGTCAGTAGCTGAAGGATTAAGTAATAAATGAGGCATATGATCTGTTCTCAGCCTGGGGGGTTTCAGTGCTATGGCCAGCATAGGCTGCATCCTGCAGATTGGGATTTTATTATTGGCCTCTCTGGATACTTCTTACAGTCCTGGTCAGCTGAAACAGATGCTCATAAAACACAGAGTAATAAGAATTATAGGGGAAAAAAGGAGGGCAAAACCAGACATGCATGTGGGAAGTAAGCACAAGGATCTGTGAGTTATAGTTCAGGCAGGATTTAGGAATTAATTGGTTCTGATGATATCACCATTTCCCTTCTCTGTTTTCCTGGGATGCATCCCAGGGTAATTGACAGAAACATTGGGAAAGGGAACATATAAAGCTTATTTCTTCTATTTCACCCCAGTGCCCTACTCAAGAATAACAACAGTTCTCCTAAATAATTGAAAAAGCCTTGGAGATTTTCTGTCATTAGAAATCTTTTTACTCAGTGGCATATCAACCAGAAACATTTCTAGGATTAAAAATTGTATTGTCAAAAATCTGTTTACCTGAAACTACTTGATAGCAATCTGTTTGTGTCCTCAAGTTAATAAGAAAATGGTCATTTTAATTTGATTTTTAACATAAATTATGTTGAATTCTTCAGTTGGGAACTTGAAAAGTAAATTATTTCAGTACTAGAAGGCAAACACATAAATCTTTGCTCTCTAAGATATGTATCATGGAGCAGGTATCCAGGTTATTCTAACTAAAAATGTGTTATGAGCATATCTTCTCTTTTTGGCCCTCAGATTTTTGTTTGCTGCTTGTTCTCTTGGCTTTTTGCAGTATCACTTATTCACTGGGATAGATTAGATAGAAAGTTACTGGTATAGACGCATTTATATTGCTGAAAGACATGTTTATGAAGGGAAGATTAATTAAAAAGAAAAATCCAGACTAACCCTCCAGTTTATCAGCACATTGTAGTCAGGATGCATCATTTTCCTTGGAGGGGTTTTGGTAAACACTTGATGTGACTCAGTTTAAACATCTCACAGAGCATCCATCTCTTCTCCCTCCTCTCTCACACACTTTCTCAGGTGACATCAGTGTGGGAATGCAAAACCCAAACCCACTGTGAGCCTGTAAGCACCAAGCTGCCAGCCAAGCGTGGCAAAGAGCAAACAGACCCGGCATGGAGCAGGGTTTAAAAACACTGGCCAACAGTTCAGGCAGAATTGGTGGAAATTGAATAAGCAAAAAAAAAGAACTGTGTGTCTTTACCACAGGTTTTTGAATAAAAATGAAATATGACAGCTCCAAATGCAAACCATATGAAAGGAGCACTGTATCTACCACGCAGTTCTCCACCAGAGATTCATGCTAATTCAATAACAATACCTTGCTTCCTTCTCACCAGCCAGCACCAAACAGCTCCATCCATCTGGAAGCTATTTCCCAGACCTTGATAAATTGCCCTAAATCTGCCCTCTCAGCATTTGTTTTTCCTTGTTTGATGTAGATTTAAAAAAAAATCCACTGTGGAAGAGCCCATCAATAAAGTGAAAAACCCACCCTTTTTCCAAATTTAAGCTGACGGCTTCGTAATGTTCCCTGCAAAGGGGCAGGCATTACAAGAGGCTTTCTGGGGATCCTGTGCTCATGCCAGCCTTCAGAAAAACACAGAAAGTCACCTCAGTTAGCAGCTGCCAGAGTGGTGCCTGATGGACCAGGACACTCCCCAGTTATCTGCATTCTCCCAGCTTGTGGTCTGGTTTTTGCTGTCACACTGATGATGGTTCCATCTCTCACTTTTCATACTCACAGAGATGTTTTGGCTGTTGAATGTATGAATGTATACTTTGTGGGGCTTTTAGCAATTCCAGTGCTGCCCTTGATGGTTTGGGTAAACTCAAAGTGAGATAAGTCATGGACCACCTGAGCTGCGAGGGGCAAGGCTGAGCTGATAATGATCTTTGCTGCTGCTCTTGCCTTAAAATGGGTGATGAAAGTGCTTGTTGGAGATAAACCATGGCTGGCACAGTGCTGTTGTGGCTGTACTTTGGGGTAAGAGCCCCAAGGAGGCTTTCTTGGCATCTCCAGCATCTGGCAGCAGCTCCAGGGTGCCACCAGTGCTGGCAGGAGCTGGCTCTCCATGTTACAAAAATCATGTTTTCATATTAAACACAGGCATAGAGGTCATTTTCCAGTGGGTTGGTTTTTTTTCCTCTTCTCTACAGCATTCTTTGAATGATGATTTAAATAATATGTGTGGTTTAGATTGTAAAGTCTGATTGTAAGTGGAGAGATGGAGCTTTCTCCTGCTGGAAATGCTGCTGGCCACCTGCAAAAGGCAGTGAGTGTGAGTGCAGCTGGGGCTGGGAAATAGATAACAGGAGCCCACCAGTTCACTGATTCTGTAGAGTGTGTGGCTTGTAAGTATTCCCCCACTGATATTGCAAAACTGAGTCCATGGGTGTTGGAATTCAAGAGATTAATCAAGCTTGCAATCAATAAACTATTGGAAAAAACTTCACTCCAGTAACTGTAGCAAAAACTAGGGTGAGTGAAACCAACACACTGTGTATTTTGTCATTGCTTTATTCTGAAAATGCCTTTTTGGGGTTTTTTTGGCTGATTTTTGTCATTTATACTTTCTTTTTCTTAAAATTGAGGTAGCAACAAATAAAGAATAATTTGCTTGCTTTCAAATAGAATTACTTGTAGAGCTGGGGAAATAGTCTAAAATGCATTTTTGTTTTGCCTGAAATGAAAGAACGTTGCCAAGCCAGAATAGGAAGTGCAGTGCCTGCCTAGGAATGTCCTCTGGTGAAGGAGCCAGAGCTGCTGGAATGCAGATGTTTGTCACCTCTGGGTCCTGCTGGCACTGAAAGCTGTCTGAAATGGAAAGTGAAGATGGGTAAAATTGGCACAGCTCACATCCCACACGCCAGGCACCAGATGCTGCTGCATGTCTGTGGCAGAGTTGCTCTAAATTTTACCCAAATCTCTTCACCTCCCTGTTGAGTTCAGCCAGTGTCCTGACTTTTCCACCAGACCTGTGGTGTCTTGAGGATTCAGGCAATTTCACCAATCATCCAGAATGACAGACACAATTGGAAAAATCCTGGGCAAAGCTCTTGGGCTTTGGAGAGACAGCATTCTTTGCAGCCAGACTCTTGTGGTGGGAGGCATTACAGTGCAGCCAGAATGATATTTAGTGAGGAAGCTGGCTCCAAATTTCTGCTAGGAATCTGGCTCTTCCCCCTCCCCACCCCCCACGCCTGCTTTTTGTCCCTGGAAACGAGTTTAGAAGTCCCAGAGCAGGATGTGTCTGGGAAATGGGGGATTCATACAAATACCATGTTGTGCACTGATAAAAATTCAGTGCCAGCACTTGAGGGGGTCAGTGCAGCTGAGCAGGAGCTGTGGCTGCTGAGCACGAGGCTGACAGGAGATTTTCTCAGCACTGTCCCCATGCCACAGGTGCTGCCCTGGCTGTACCCCTGGCCCTGCTTTATTTTATTTATTTATTTATTTATTTATTTATTTATTTATTTATTTATTTATTTATATGAATAAATAAGTAAATAAATAAATAAAATATACTATTAATATATCATTATAATATATAATTTTTATTATATTTATATATTCTCTTAATTATATAATATATTACTATATTATCCNTCACCTGGGGCCAGGTACAGAGTGTTCCAACAGGGCAATGTCTCAGTGATGCTGACTTGGGTGGGCTTGGGTGGCTGTAACCCCGTGCAGGGTTTGGCTTTTGCTGTGCCTGGCTTGTCAGGCTGATCCTGTATGCAGATGTAGCTCTGTGCTTTTGTTTTGGCTCTGTTAACACACACGTGGGTCCACATTATTGTGGGAAATTTAGGACTCCTGAAGAACTGACTAATATGATTAAGCAGAAGCTGTTCATTATTTACATTACACACATATTTCTAGATCTTCAAACTACTAAGTGCACACTTCTTGATTGGTGCCTTTGTCTTGCTCACTCATTCTCTGCCTGCATTTCTCAGAGTAATGATTGGTTACAGCCCAGGTGTTTCACAGTCCTCTGTTATCCAGTTCTTGCAGTCTTGGTATTCTCTTTTTTCTTAATTTAGCACAATTTATGTTTCAATAGCCTTGATGAATTCTTGAGGCTAACAAACTTAGAAGCAGTCTGGCTGGTGCACCCTTGTGAACACCTTACAATACCCCACGTGCATCCCTCAGCACACAAATAAACCCCCAAGCTGGAGCTGTAAAGGGAGAAGGAATTGGAAGGGACTCTAAGCATCCTGGCCTCATCCACAGGAGCCAGGAGAGCAAACTCCTCTCTCTGCCTCTCTGTCCTGGCCCCCTTCTCTCCCAGGGTCAGGGGACAGGCACTGCAATGTCAGCTCCATGCCAAGATTTGGTGTAGAAGAAATCAGTGCAGCAAAATGCTGTTTGTGTGAGGTGGTTCTGCCTTGAGCTTTCATTCTAATAAATTCTCCTGGAGTGTGTGTTTGTGTAATCTGGGGTGTTTTATTTTTGTTTGATTGTTTTAGCCATACTGAAAATGCCTATTAATGAGTGTCAAAGAAGCATTTTCCACTCATAGTAAAATAAAAGAGAAAGCCTTTAGGGATGAGAGGTAATGGGTGGCCACATAAAATGAGTAGATCTGTATTTATGTGTGGATTTTTAGGGCAAACAGCAGTGTAAGCAGTAAGTGATTATAATTTCATTTAGAGCTCCTAGGGCAGAAAAAAATACAGAAATCACAATATTTTCTTCCACATGCTTATTCTGTAAAATGTACCATGCAGCAGTCAGACTTGTGTTACCTGCTTTTTGCCCTTTCTGTTGTAGTAGGTGTAAAGAAAACAGAGATTTACATGTAGAAGAGCATAAAATGAGAGGCTTAGGGAGGGATTACTGGCCCAGTTGCTGGCTGAAGGCAGGAGCACACCCACCACAGGCCCTGTAAAAACCCACTCATGTAGTGTGGCAGGCCCTAATGAGGGCTCTTAACAATAAAGCCAGCTCTGAAGAAGGATTTTGATTTTTGTTGGGCCAGCAAGAAAGCAGATGTTGAGCAGCTTCAGGCATTCCCTGTGTTTGAGCAGTGCAGGGATGGGGAGCTGCACCCACAGGTGGGCACTGACACGTTCATTCTCTTGTCAGTGTGGATTATTCCACAGGTGGGCACTGCCACGTTCATTCTCTTGTTGGTGTGGATTATTCCCACAGCTGGGCACTGCCACGTTCATTCTCTTGTCAGTGTGGATTATTCCACAGGTGGGCACTGCCACGTTCATCCTCTTGTCAGTGTGGATTATTCCCACAGGTGGGCACCGCCACTTTCATCCTCTTGTCAGTGTGGATTATCCCCCCTCCCTGTGGTTTTACTACTGTTTTCCTGGTCTTGTTCTAAATGAGTGACCAGACTTCCAATCTTTCTTTTCCCAGGGTAAAGGAGAAGTTTTTATTGGCATTTAGTCTGAATTTCAGGCTCTTGTTCTTATGTTTGCCTGGTCCTGTTACACTAAATAAAAATCTTTCTTCCTCTGTGGTTTTTCTGCCTTTCAGGTGATTGCTGGTTCCTATAACTCTGCTTCATCAAGTTCTGTTTAACCAGATCTTAATTTTCTGCGTCCCAACATTTCTGCATGATTGAACCAGTTGACGTAGCTGGCCCCATCTGAAAATCCTTATTGTAAATTTCCTTGTGATTTTCTGTCATCTGTTATCCTTGAGGCTTTCTTGGCTCTGAGTGCACTCCATGAAATGGCTTTTGGGTTTCTTTTGTTGTCCAAGAAGTTGAGATTGTCCTGGGAGGTTGATTGCCTTATTTTCTCCTTTCCTTTGGAGATGATGGAATTGATGAAGTTGCTATAAGCAGGCTAAGACGAAAAGAAGAGTAAAGCCCCTGCTGTTAATAGAAATGATCTAATGCCAGACTCGTTTGGGAATTAGATTGGGAATAGATTAGTGTGTAGGGTAAGTGCACAAGCACTGCAGGTAAGGTTGTCCCAAAGCTCTCTGACCCCCCTGTCCCTGAGGGTCCATACTTCTGAGAACCTCTGAAATAAATGTGCTCTTGCCTCACACAGTGGACATGCTTCACTTGACTAGAAGTCTGTAAAATTCATGTGCACATTTGATTCTGAAATCACTGCACCTGCCAGTCCAGCCCCCTATCAGATGGATTTCACAAAGGATTGCTGGTGTCTCTGAGCTGGGAAACCTTGCAGGGGAAGCTTTGCAGATCTTCCACCAGCAAAACAGATTACATTGACATTTCTGCTGAAATAGTGTGTATTTCAGTGGGAGACCTTTTATCTGTTGCAAACCAAATGCCTGCATCCTTAACAAACAGGGATGTGCCAGCAGAAGGTTCTTCCAAGGGACTGGGACTCTTCCAGCATCCTCAGCTCTATTTATTTCAGAAACCCAGTGAGCTTTTTGGAGAGATTTTTTAATCACATAATCTCTGCCTCATGTTAGGCTTTATTGGGTTTCTGTTTGTAATGTGTGCTCCTCTCCAGGCAGGCTGTTCAGTAGCTTAAGCATTAGGCATAGTTAATCTAAAATACAAAAATGATATGTTATTTCTATTTCTTAAGTCATATTGATAGTATTTTTGTTATCTATACAAATGTCCAGTCTTTATAACTTTCTCTACAGAGTTCACATTGAAAAAGAGGCACTGACTTTGGATAGCCTGAAAGGGAAAGTTTTATTGTCACTGCAAAAGGTACTTTAAAATAAATAGTCCCTTAAGTATTTGGAAGGTACTTTAAACACTGTTCTTATTCATGAATACTGGTTTAATTAGAGACTACATAAGAATATTCAGTGTTGGATTTACATGAAATATATTGGGTTGCATTTTATGTATAGAGTCAACCCTCAGCAAAATTAACTACTTACAGTGTCCCCAATTTTCTTCTGCATCTCCCAAAATGTTCACACAATGGTCTGGATCAGTCAGTTGTAACCTTGGAAGCTCTAGAGCACCTGTCCCATCCAGTTTGGCACCTCTGGACTCATTTCAGACATGTGCTGTGTGAATTGACTGCTGATGGATTAATGACATACCTCCTGTCATTGATTAAAAGCCTAAAAGACCATTCAAACACAAAGTGCTCATGTAGGAGAGGTTTGGAAGGGCAATCAGGATTTGCATGGTAATTAATATAATTACAAAATAAACCTCAAATGTCCACAGAGAATTAAATTCCATACTCATAGGAAAAGAACCAGAGTTTTTAAAAAATATAATATGATGAATCCTTGCACTTTGACTTTGACAGGCATATTCTTGATTACCAGCTGGAGAGGTAATGGAAGGTGTGTTATACCCTGGAGGGTCATAAATCTTTCTGATTGAAATAGAATGAGGCTTAAGAGAGCAGAGTTTGCCTAATTTGCTATAAATTGACAATTGTGATTTATTAACAAGGACAAGGAAGTCACTAAGAAGTGCTGCTGCCATGGCCAATTATTGTTTAATCAGATGCCAGATGAAGCTAGACTGGCATAGGACATAACTATATAGTGGGTTTTAAATATTGTCTGTATTTTTGCTTCTGATAGTAACACTGAGAAAGTTTGCAAAGGGAGCTAAATCAGCTGAAAGATGGGAGGGACAGCACAGGAACAACACCAGGGTCTCTTCATAACCTGCATTTTATGCCATTTAACAAATAGTATTTCTCATGTTTATGAGCAGCAGGCAACTCTGTTGCAGTATGGATGTGCCAGTGTAAGTACACCTGTGTAAACAGAGATGTTGAACTGAAAAAATAATTCAGATTGTTCTAGGTAAACTCGGATTTCTATTAAAAAACTTCTATTCCAGACTAGAGGTGGATGAAATAAATTATTTCATGTTAAATTAATTGGCTTCTGAACAGCACTCCTCAGAAGGCACATTTTTATTACTCCATTAGGATGGGTTACTGAAGAGAAAGAATTAACACATCCCCAGTGTGAGTGGGGATTCATCCCTGAGGTGTGGGTCTCTGTAGCAAGGTCTGTGCTCAGAAGGAGGAGTCACAAGATTTTTGTGAACAACAGATGATCAAAATCTCTCAACTTCCACCTGGCAATCTGAAAGCAGTCTGATCCAAAATTGCTGTGATATTTCCCGTGCCTTGCCAAATAATTTGTATATATGCCTGAGCAGATGGATCTAACACAGGCCCTGCCAGCTCTTCTGCTTGTTTGACCTTGCCAATGAGCATCAGATACAACATTTCCAGACTGAGGCTTAGCCACCGTGTCCATGGTCAGAAAGAGCAGAAACAAGGAAAATACTTTCACCTGGATCAGCTGAAGAGCTTCCCAGGGCTGTGTGTGGACAGCAGGGTGCATCAGTCTCAATATCAGTTTCAAATTATATTTGAAACTCACTGGTAAACTAACCAGTAAAGTAACACTCCTTCCCAATGCTGTGCTGTTTAGCCCTTCCTTTAATAGAATTTAAGTCAATTTTACATTTGGAAGTCAGTTCCATTCTTCACACAGTTTACATCTCTAATTCTTTGGTAGCAAATGATATTTGAAACTCACTGGCGAACTAACACTCCTTCCCAATGCTGTGCTGTTTAGCCCTGCCTTTAACAGAATTTAAGTCAATTTTACATTGGGAAGTCAGTTCCATTCCTCACACAGTTTACAACATCTCCAATTATTTGGTAGCATTCCCTTCCCCAGGCTGTGTTTGCAGGNTAACTTTCTCTACAGAGTTCACATTGAAAAAGAGGCACTGACTTTGGATAGCCTGAAAGGGAAAGTTTTATTGTCACTGCAAAAGGTACTTTAAAATAAATAGTCCCTTAAGTATTTGGAAGGTACTTTAAACACTGTTCTTATTCATGAATACTGGTTTAATTAGAGACTACATAAGAATATTCAGTGTTGGATTTACATGAAATATATTGGGTTGCATTTTATGTATAGAGTCAACCCTCAGCAAAATTAACTACTTACAGTGTCCCCAATTTTCTTCTGCATCTCCCAAAATGTTCACACAATGGTCTGGATCAGTCAGTTGTAACCTTGGAAGCTCTAGAGCACCTGTCCCATCCAGTTTGGCACCTCTGGACTCATTTCAGACATGTGCTGTGTGAATTGACTGCTGATGGATTAATGACATACCTCCTGTCATTGATTAAAAGCCTAAAAGACCATTGAAACACAAAGTGCTCATGTAGGAGAGGTTTGGAAGGGCAATCAGGATTTGCATGGTAATTAATATAATTACAAAATAAACCTCAAATGTCCACAGAGAATTAAATTCCATACTCATAGGAAAAGAACCAGAGTTTTTAAAAAATATAATATGATGAATCCTTGCACTTTGACTTTGACAGGCATATTCTTGATTACCAGCTGGAGAGGTAATGGAAGGTGTGTTATACCCTGGAGGGTCATAAATCTTTCTGATTGAAATAGAATGAGGCTTAAGAGAGCAGAGTTTGCCTAATTTGCTATAAATTGACAATTGTGATTTATTAACAAGGACAAGGAAGTCACTAAGAAGTGCTGCTGCCATGGCCAATTATTGTTTAATCAGATGCCAGATGAAGCTAGACTGGCATAGGGCATAACTATATAGTGGGTTTTAAATATTGTCTGTATTTTTGCTTCTGATAGTAACACTGAGAAAGTTTGCAGAGGGAGCTAAATCAGCTGAAAGATGGGAGGGACAGCACAGGAACAACATCAGAGTCTCTTCATAACCTGCATTTTATGCCATTTAACAAATAGTATTTCTCATGTTTATGAGCAGCAGGCAACTCTGTTGCAGTATGGATGTGCCAGTGTAAGTACACCTGTGTAAACAGGGATGCTGAACTGAAAAAATAATTCAGATTGTTCTAAGTAAACTCGGATTTGTACTAAAAAACTTTTATTCCAGACTAGAGGTGGATGAAATAAATTGTTATTTCATGTTAAATTAATTGGCTTCTGAACAACAGTCCTCAGAAGGCACATTTTTATTACTCCATTAGGATGGGAGACTGAAGAGAAAGAACTAATCCATCCCCAGTGTGATTAGGGATTCATCCCTGAGGTGTGGGTCTCTGTAGCAAGGTCTGTGCTCAGAAGGAGGAGTCACAAGATTTTTGTGAACAACAGATGATCAAAATCTCTCAACTTCCACCTGGCAATCTGAAAGCAGTCTGATCCAAAATTGCTGTGATATTTCCCGTGCCTTGCCAAATAATTTGTATATATGCCTGAGCAGATGGATCTAACACAGGCCCTGCCAGCTCTTCTGCTTGTTTGACCTTGCCAATGAGCATCAGATACAACATTTCCAGACTGAGGCTTAGCCACCGTGTCCATGGTCAGAAAGAGCAGAAACAAGGAAAATACTTTCACCTGGATCAGCTGAAGAGCTTCCCAGGGCTGTGTGTGGANCCTCACACAGTTTACAACATCTCCAATTATTTGGTAGCATTCCCTTCCCCAGGCTGTGTTTGCAGGGATCCATCCAGTCCCTCATGCAGTTAGCACCACATGCCCTGCTTGCTTCCATAGCTGCTGTCAGCCTTGCAGTACATGTAAAACTTCTTTTTATGATCCCATTATAGCAAATACTGGGTTTCCCTGCCTTGAAAGGCTCTGAAATATACAACCATGAATAGAACTTGAGAGAATTTTTCCTACCAAACTTGTAACTTAGCGTGTTGGCTGTGAGGCTGAATTTATGGTATCGTGTTTCCTCGGTCAATTATGCAAATTTTTTCTTGTTTCTTCTTTGTATTTATGGCTGCTAAATGTGTTTATTACAGGGGAAACTGCTGAATGCCTCATTTTTTTTCCCCAGGCCTATTTTCTAGTGGAATTGAAGTTTATGTGCTAAAACTTTGTTCATGAGATATCACATTCCCTTCATGCCCTGGAAAATTTCAATTTACCCTCTAATTTTGACTGTTTTTGGCAGAGGGATAAAGATTTCAAGTGGTGAAAGAAGTGACTGGTAAAAATGCTACTAGGTCAAAATTAGCATGAGTCTATACCTTATTGGATGGCTGCATGGCACACCTTCAGGAAAACCTTTGATCAAAGTTCTCACTTTACTAAGCATGAAAGAAGTAAAGCTCAAAAGAAAAAGCTGCATTCAGAAGTTCAAACTGAATTATCTTTCTGTGCTGGGTGTCTATGTCTTTTGTTGCTTCTGGATTTTTCCCCTCTCTTTACCTCTTGTCCCATCCCATCTCATTTTATTCACACAAAGCCTCAGGAAATCACTGTTGCACACCACATTTATCCCTTCTCTCTGCTGTTGGACCTTGCAGGTCTGAATTTAAGGGCAAGTCCCACTGGCACATCCAGGTGTAGCAACACTCAAGTGTGTGCATCAACCTCGATCAGAATAATTCAGAAAATGATAAAATCCTTGCCACACTATGGGAGCAGAGCACAGCTCAACAAAGTGGCTGCAAGTGTCCATTTATTCTCCATTTCCCAGGATTAGGAGGTTGAAATGTTAAAGCTGGCAGATACTTGTAGGCTGGAATAACATTCCTGGGGATGCTCATGGAACACATTGTTCTCAGTTATCTTCCTGTGCATTTTCCTTCCAGCCTGTCATGAAGTGGAAGATTTACTAAGCCTTTTCCTTTAATGTAATGGTTTCTTATTAACTTCTGACCAGGAAACCCATAAGACAAGTGTTTAAATGTTTGTGAGACTGAGACTTGGATGTGGATGCATTACTCCCACAATTAGGAATGTAAAGGACAGAGTGTGCAACACAGTGTCTTTGTAGATGTAATTTTGTCTGTTTTCCCTAAAAGCTTTAGCTGTATTTAGACCTTGATAATTAAGTTGTTTATGAAAATTTCCTGGTTCTTAATTTAAAGTCTCTATCAACTATATTTGTCTTCATTTAGTATTTTTGCTAAACACATGAATGCTACCATCTGTTCTCCACATACACCATCTAACTAAAATTTATTATGAGCACACTGTATGTTGTTAACAAGTCGAATAAACTTTGGTATTTCTGTTGTAGAGCTCATTTTTCCAGCATGCTGTGAAACACTGTAGTCATTGAACAGGGCTGTAATTAGCTGCAAAGGGCTCTCCCTGTTCACGAACCAGTGAGGCTGGACAGATTCCTGCCTGTCTGCAGGTGTCTCCCTGCCTGCCTGGGTCGTGTTTCTCCTGCAGTGATGGTTTTACACACCAGGAGGTTTCCACCTTCTGCCTGTGCTGTGGTGGGGTTTCCACCCCTTATCTGTGCCCTGCCATTGATAAAACAGGAGAAGATCACATTGGGATGGACATAGTTCAAACCTCTGCCACGTGGATGTGAATGAAACTCTTGGTCTACACAGACAATGCTGATTCTTGAAAATTAATTGAAAAAAATTTATTGCAGTTGTTGAAACAGTGTCAAGGCAAATGAGTGCTTTTTTTACTCCATTATCCCTTGTTCTTCCTGCTGAGGGTTCTTGTTAGGTTTTGCTACTTGTTATTGGGTGTTTTATTGATCATGATATAATGTTCCCAGTATTGGATCCTTGTAAAAGCTGGAATTTGGCGCAGCAGTGCTGAGGAACAGCTTGTAGATACACCAATGCCCAGTATGGGTGATTTCAAACAAAAAAATTATTCTTTCTAGGTATGGTGACTAGTTCTGTTCTCATTCACTGAAACATGGAGCTGGAGCAGCCCAGATTAAGTCTGGACCAGCTGAGGTACTTCAGGTTCAAAAGGACAGCTGGACTCTGATGTACATCTTCTAATAAGTTGCAGAAATTTCCTGTTTCAATGCCTAAACCTTTCCACTCCTACAGAAAATTAGAGAAAATATATAAAAGTGTTTTGGAGCTGATGCCTTCCTATCAGACTAGACAAAAATTTATGGTATCCTAAAAAAGCTCTAGAAGTAAAATATTGCACACACAGGGACCTTCATCCTCTTTCTGTGAATTGCTGAGACAGTCCTATCTTCTTGCCTGTCCTTGAAACAAGTCTGCACCTCTATTTCTGCTTCAGACCTCATTAAAAGGCTCTTTAGTCTTGAAGCAAATAGACAATATTCTCCTTTGTAACAATAGTTATTTCCAGGCAATGTAACTCAAGGAGTATTTCCCAACTCGCAGATAAATTAATTTTAGTGATGCTTGACAGCAATTCCATTTTTCCAGTAAGAAGTCTTACAGTAAATTGAGACTGGAGAATTGCGTTATTCATTTGAAAGATGTTTCTAGAATGTCTTTAGGCTCTTCTGGGTAGTGACAGTCTCATACAGAAATGAAATGGCCTTGCTTTGTGTAGATTTATTAGTACCACTATTTTCTGCAGCTCTTCTCCTCTCAGAGTTCCTTGTTTTCCAAAGTCTTCCTTGTTAGAGAAGTTGTGCTTGTTTTGTGGGCTTGCTATTGATAAAGCCAGCTCTGAGAAGATAATCCTCAGAGAAGGATTAAATGTTGTTTGCCCATTTATTACAATGAGTAAACTGAGTCAGAGAGAGTCTAATTTTCTTAAAGCCACATAGCAACTCATTGTTGCAATTTCCTGGTTCAGCAGCACATCCTGATGGGTTTCCATGCTGCCTGAGGCCCAAAAAGCCAATAATTCAGCCATGTTCAGTACAGAAATGAGGGTAGAATTTGTCTTGCAAAACTTCATGTGCCAGTGCAAGAGACTGAAGGGGACTTGCTTTCATTTTAACATTTATCTTTATTAAATTTTTACAAGAACATTCAAATTAATCTGAGTAATTATAGTGGAAGTGATGGGCCTGTTTTACATGGTGGTCGGCTGTGACAAAAACCTTCAGAAAAACAGATGCTTTGCTGCTTGCTCTGCTTGACTGCCAGGGGTTTAATATTTTAATGATACAGGGGTGAAGAGTTTGCATGAAATAGAAGTAGCTGATGTTAGTGAAGTACCTATATAACAATCAATTCTCCAGGGACACAGGAAAAGTATGAAAGTGAAGCTTCCAGCTTCACTACAAGAAGGTGGTGAACTGTCACCATGATATTTTCTGAAAAATCCCTTCCCCAGGATTTCTTCTCCTGGGAAGCTGAGAAGCCTCAGAAAAGAATGAAATCAATAATTATCTGATTGCTTGGGAATGTGGTCTGGAAATCATTTACCAACTGGTCGATCTTTGATTGGTTCCATGTAAATTGTTTTTAATTAATGATCAATCACCATCAGCTGCGTTGGACTCTGAGGAGTCAGGAGCTTTCAGTATCATTCTTGTTTAGCTTTCTGAAGTATCCTTTCTCTTGCTCTAGTGTAGTTTTAGTATATAATTTNAGCTTCCAGCTTCACTACAAGAAGGTGGTGAACTGTCACCATGATATTTTCTGAAAAATCCCTTCCCCAGGATTTCTTCTCCTGGGAAGCTGAGAAGCCTCAGAAAAGAATGAAATCAATAATTATCTGATTGCTTGGGAATGTGGTCTGGAAATCATTTACCAACTGGTCGATCTTTGATTGGTTCCATGTAAATTGTTTTTAATTAATGATCAATCACCATCAGCTGCGTTGGACTCTGAGGAGTCAGGAGCTTTCAGTATCATTCTTGTTTAGCTTTCTGAAGTATCCTTTCTCTTGCTCTAGTGTAGTTTTAGTATATAATTTCTGGAATGAAATGGGATGGAATGGAATGGAACGGAGTAGAATGGAATAACAAATCAGCCTTCTGAGAACTTGGAGCCAGATTCTCATCTCTCACCTCATCCTGGGGACCTCACAACACCCCAGTGAGCAGCCAGGACTCAGGGCACAGATGGAGGAGGGATGGGCAGTGCTGGAGCAGGGTGGATCAGTGTCACCGTTCCACGGTCGCATCCGCAAAGCGCCACAGGCCGCATGGTGCCAAAATAAAACCTGCAGGAGCTTCCCTCGGCTCCATCCCAATCCCTGCCTGAGACATTTGGGATCTCAGATGGAGGAGGACAGGCTGCTTGGCTCACAGGGCACGGATGGAGCAGAGAGTTTCTGTGCCAGGCCTTGGGCGAGCGCCGTGCGTGCTGCCGGCGCTGCTGCGTGGGGATGGACTCACTGCCAGCCACGCTGGCCAGGGCTCTCTGGTGGCCTCTGGGAATGAACTCACTGCCAGGCACTGTGACCAGGGCTCTCTGGTGGCCTTTGGAAATGTTTCTCTCTTGATACAGGCATGGAGAAGTCTGTCTCTCCTGTATTTGCAGGAATTTTAAATGCAAAGCTGCGTCTCCTCACTCTGGGGAATCCTGGAGACAGAGCCTCAGGAAATACAGCTTTGTTAACAAAGCTCCTCTGTGGTGTTGGATGAAATTATAATATAAAATGTATAATATATGTATGTATCTACATATTGCTGGAGGCCAACAGTATGAGGCTCAATAAGGTCCAGTGCTGGGGCCTGTCCTTGGGGCACAACATGCCCTGCAGCTCCAGGCTGGGGGCAGAGGGGCTGGAAAGCTGCCAGGCAGGAAAGAACCAGGAGGTGCTGGTCTCCAGAGGCTGAACATGACCCCATGTGCCCAGGTGGGCAAGTGGTTTGTACCAGAAACAGGTTGGTGGTGGCCACACCTCGAGTGCTGTGTCCAGCTCTGGCCACCGTCACTGCAAGACACTGAGGGGCTGGAGTGTGTCCAGAGAAGGGAACAGAGCTGGGGAAGGGTCTGGACAGTCCCCAGGAGTGGCTGAGGGAACTGGGGTGCCCAGCCTGGAGAAAAGGAGGCTCAGGGGGACCTTCTCACTCTCCACAAGTCCCTGACAGGAGGGTGCAGCCAGGTGGGGGTCAGGCTGTGCTCCCTGGCAGCTGACAGCAGGACAAGAGGAAATGGCCTCAAGCTGTGCCAGGGAAGGTTCAGGTTGGATTATCAGGAAAAACTTCTTCACTGAAATGGTTGTCAGGCATTGGAATGAGCTGCTAGGAAGGGGATGGAGTGATGATCTCTGAAGGTGCTCTGGAAACAGCTGGATGTGGCACTCAGTGCTCTGGTTGTCACAGTGAGGATCAGACAAAGCTTGGGTTTGATCCTGTAGGTCCTTTCCAGCCGAGTGATTCTGTGATAATCAGTGTGCCTTACTTCTTCACAATGACTCCTCTGTTCCTCACATGATGGCCACATGTCCTGCCTGCTGCAGAGTACTGAACCTTTCAGTGATATTGGGAGGACTGACCCATAGGATGTGTGAGCAAGAGCCAAGCACCAGGAGTGGACAGACCAGATCAATTGAACCCTTTACTAAAGTTCACACTCATAGGCTGATTTGAGTTTTTTATGCCTTGGTTAGGCTTAAAAATGCACCAATTTCAAGATAAGCATTCTAGAGACAAGACCAAAAACCAGCTACCTGAACTGAATTATAGTATCTCCTAAGATATTTCTCTCCTCTTGTCTGAAGTAATCTACCATCTTCCCAGTAAATGAGCTGGCAGAGGTCCACTGCTAGCAGGACCTTCAGCAGGAAGAGCAGAGTGATCTCTTGAACTTCTTGTGGTTGCTCAGATCCTTAGAGTATTGAGGCTTTTGGGTGGCTTTACTCCACCCTACTGTGTCAGCAGCTGAAAAGCAAAACCAAGCTCTTCAATGTATTTGCCAGTTTTACAAATAGCTTTTACTAATCAGCAGAATATAATGAGAAGAGAAATATGTCTATGCCTTGAAGGGTCAGTAAAAGGTCAGTAGCAGAGGAGGTGGCTCAAGCTGGTGAGGCTCAGTCAGAGCTGAGGTGTGTTCTAGGGAAATCTTATAAAATGGAACTGAGTCAGTGATGAACTCTTGGTGTGTTGTGTGCAGAAATTCAAGCTCAGCTCTGAGCACACCAAGGGCCTCTCCCCTGTGGTTCTGGCTCTGGTAACAAGCAGCCTGTGCTGCTGCAGGGTTTAACTGAGAGTTGGTGAGTGCACTGGGTGAGTGCTGACTCCACGTGGGCTTGTGCTCACTGTGTGTGGCCTTCTGCTTACCTCTGGTCCTGAGTCACTCTCTTCATTGAAACTAACATTAAAGGGTGTTGGAATGATGGTGAAACCAGCTGTTTGCTTAAAACACTCCAGTGAAAGAGTTCATTACAGTCTTGAACCTGAAGTGATACTGAGATGCCCACCAGTCCCATTGGATAATGCAGTTGCCCTGCCAAATTCTTACTAAAATAATGAATAAATCTGATGGGTCTGAAGCCCACAGACCTCTTGTAAGTGGTGCCACAAGTAGAGTGAAGGAACAAGAGACACTGATTCAGATAACTTGAGTCTTACTAACATTGTTTCTTTTCAATTTTCCCAAATAGGGTCGAGACTGCAGTGTGCCCATTAATTCCTGCATTCAGAATCCATGTCAGAATGGAGGGACCTGCCACCTCACAGAGGCAAATAAAGATGGATTCAGGTAGTAGCACTAAGTTCGTTTAAAATGAGATGATAAAATTTAATGTGTTTCTGCTTTGCATTAATGAACTGTAATGGCTGCTTTATAGAAACTGCTGCATGTGGCATTTCCATTTGCCATACTAAACTATTGCTTTGGTTTCCTTGGTGTGACATATCATTTCCTGTGGAACAGGCCTCCTGATTTCCTCATAATGCAATATACATTTAAGAGCTTTTGAGCAGTCTCTATGTTCTGCATTGTGTTATCTGTATCCTAATTTTCCTTGGGGCATTTCAGGCTCACATCTAAGCTGTTTTTGTATTTGTAAAGTGAGCATCTGTTGCTTGACAGCCAGATCCAAAATGTTTTCATACTGAAGAATCTTGCAGACAAACAGGCTTTAAAGAAACAATTAAAAAGCACAGGGAGATTGTCACATCTTAAGCATTGTGCTGCAAGAGAATAACCTCTGCAGCTCAATATTGTGAATTTCAGTTTGCCCATATTACAAAGATGTAGCATAGGTGGGGGGATGCTCTGAGAGAAGTCCAGAAATTTTAGTGAGATAGCTGGGAGATCTGCACTGCTGCAGGCACTACTTCACAGCTACAAAAATACAAGTTTGAGGCTTTGGTCACTCATTGTCATTCAAGTTGATAGAAAGTTTCTTTTTTAAAAAGAGCTGCTAGAATTTTCATAGATTCGCTCCTCCATGTTTGTGTTGTTTATTGCAAAAGAAGAAGCAGTAAACAGAACAAGTGCCCCAATGCTTCTCTCTGTGCCCACCCTCAATAATTCCCTGATTCCAGAAGCAGATGCAGCACATGGCAGGACAGAGGACACTGCTTCTGGTCACTCATGTACATAGCTTTTTCCAGCTTTTGCCAATGTAAAACTGCACCACATTAGAATATCTGGAGTTTGTCACTCAGTACCCATTTTTCAAAAAAATAGCTGATGCTAAAAATGCAGTAGTAAAACATTTTATAATATCCATAATACTAGAATGAGAGCCTTCCACATATATTTTGGATTAGGTTTTTCTTTAGCATGTATGTTTTGTTCTGTGGTAGCAGATAAAGAGTTTTGAATGGCCTGAATTGAGAGCTACTTCTGCATTTCTCTCATGAATTGAATGAATTTTACAATTTCAGAGGCTTTGCCTCAGTTCCAAATGAGCATTGTTTTTGAGATCCTTTATAAAACTGCAGGGGTGGTTTTGTTGCTGAACGACATTCGAGGCTTTATAGGGAAGGATTCTGCTTTTTATAGTTATTTATATAGTTTCAGTTGGTCTAATAAAAGACACATAAAACCATATCTCATCAAAACCCTGCTGCATGAAATTGAATGTTCAGCATATGCATTGCTCCATTTTCTCCTTGTTTTTAATTCAGTCAGTCCACAACCTCTGAGGCTCTGCAGGACTGTGGAGCTTTAGCATGGCTTCAGGAAATGTGGTGTGGAGATGGAACAGAGTGACAAGGAAGATGCAGAAGCATTTAAGATTGAACTTGGTTGGTTGGGTTGGGGTTTTTTGGTGGGAAATCTCTCCAGTGGATGGCAGCAGTCAGAGTTATGTGCATATAAACTGTGTTCACCAGGATGGGAAAACACTGCCCTGCATTCTGTGCTGTGAGGAAGCGGATGTCAGAAACATTTTCATGAGAGGCCTCCTTGGATTTTTTTTGTTGTGTGGCCTGTAAAAGAAATTATATCTTCTGTATATTCTCTTCCCTAGGGAAATATATTCATACACAAGCCCCACTGCCAAACTTGTCAAATCTTTACTCTTGTAAAAAGGAAACTTAAGCCAAAGTTCTCTCCCTGTGAAATGCCAAGCTGTTTAACTCTCAAGTTTCTGTGGCCTTAGACAAGAAAATTACCATTTGAAATAATGCTAAGGTGGTGATGTTCCCCCCAAAGACAGGAAGCTCTTAGTTATGACTGAGATTCCAGCCCAAGGCCCCCGCTGTGCCTGGTGCCCACAAGGGCTGTCAGCAGCAGGGGCTGAGGCACTCAGGTTTGCTGGAATGGCAGATCCTGGTGGGACAGCCAAGGGCAAAGGTTCAGCTGCAGTTACCCCCTCCTCTTTTACCCTTGCACTTTTTCAATCCTGAGTCATTTTCATATTCTCTTCCTTCAAGTAGGGGTGACCTCTGTGTTGAGGAATAGATAAGTGACACGGTGTGGCTCAGAGGAGTGGAAATGTGAAGTTCTTCTGGGGTATTTTCTGGGGTGCCTGTTGTTGGAAGGAAAGATGAATCTGACTCCATGTTCTTAGAAGGCTTCTATTCTATTCTATTCTATTCTATTCTATTCTATTCTATTCTATTCTATTCTATTCTATTCTATTCTATTCTATTCTATTCTATTCTATTAGAATGCTATACTAAAACTATACTAAAGAATAGAGAATGGATACTTACAGAAGGATAAAAGATAATAATGAAAAATTCATGACTCCTTCCAGAGTCCAGACACAGCCTGACCATGATTGGTCATTAAGTTAAAACAATTCACATGAAATTAATCAAACACCCACCTGTTTGATAAACAATCCCCAAACCCCATTCCAAAGCAGCAAAACACAGGAGAAGCAAATGAGATAATATTGTTTTCCTTTATCTCTGAGGCTTCTCAGCTTCCCAGGAGAAGAATCCTGGGCAAGGGATTTTTCAGAAAATATGATGGTGACATTCTTCCTCCCTTTGAATTGCTGATTCTAATCTAATCTTTGCCTGCCATGTCAAAAGGTTGCCCAAAATGTCACTTATTAAGGCTGATGAGAGAGATGGCCAGTGAGACGTGTCCTGGTGGTTCAGCACATGTGGAGGGGAGGTTTTGGCAGGAGCAGAGCTGTCACAGGCAGCAGCTGATCCCCGCTAACCTGCGGTGCTGGGACACAAAGGATCTGGGTTATTTTAACTTTTCTCCATATGAAAACCCCCTCCGGTTCCCAGATCGCTTTTTTTAGCATTTTCCACAAACTGTAAGTGCCCTCATAAATGTAAAATCCTGGAACTGATTAACTGCCTAGTGTTAATTCTGCCTAGTTCAAGGAAAAACATTGCACTTCCAGACTTTCAGGCTACTCCATTGGGATCTAGACATAAAAGGCATCTTTACCATGTAATATTCCTGAAAGAATTTACTGTATCTATTTAAAAGCTTTTTTGAAACTTGACACACTGTATGGCTATCTATTTTAAACAAACAGATGCCAAATTTTTTTTCATTAGAGTTTATTTTAAAAATCTAGTACAGTAAACTTTAAAAATTGCCAACTTGAAAAAAAAACCTTACAAAATGCCTTGGGTCCAAAAGTTTACCCCAAAATGTTGGCATTTGTGTTCCCTTGATACTTCATGAGGATAATGGGATGTTATGTAATTCTTTATAGAAAAACACATCAATCCCTGAATAGGAGGAATAGGGAATTTGGACTTTTATTAAAACTCTGTTGTTTCCTGCATGGCTCCATTGTTTCCAGCATCCACAAGAAATGCTGTCTCACACTGCTTCACTACTGAGTCACTGCAAAGTTCTCATCATTGTCTCTGGAATTCATTTTCTCCCTCGGTCAGCTGGAACCCAAGTTTGATGACCTTCCAGTCACTCAGCAGACTTCATTTTTCTTCTAAGCTTTTTCTGGGATAGTACATACAAACAGTCCCAAGCTGCATTTCTTTCAACATGTGGCTCAATCCAGGTCCCAAGCTGTATGTTTTATCTTTTCATTTCAGGCCTCATATCTGGGACATTTGAATGCAAATCAAAATAAAGAATTGTACATAAGCAATAATGTAAAGACTCCCTATACTACATAAGGACCAGTAGCCAAATGCCATCAATTATTCTGACATTTCCCTGAGTATGGAATGTGTCCTAATACTGAGCAATTTATGTTAACAATCCCAAATGAATTGTTACTAATGGTATCTCCACTGTGAACCATTACTGTGATAGTGTTTAATAATGTCATTTTTAATTGCACACACCCAAGCTGTCCCAATCCTTTTGTGCAAGGAAAATGGTATTATGTTCACATGAAAAATCACCAGCACAAAGCCACTCTTGTTGCTTTTCTTTAAATGGAGACAAAACTTTCTGTTCCCAGACTGAGACCTTGTCTTCCAAGTTGCAGCCTGGAGCAGATTTGTATGAGGGAGTTATAAACCCCTGAAAATGGGGTTTTGTAATCAAAAATCAAGACACGATGAATGTGTCACTGTATTTAATTAGATATCTTTAACCCCCTCCCTGACACTTGCATTGCCACAGAAGATGGTGTGCCAGCTCTTCTTTCTGCCTCCTGTGATTCTCTGGCTCTGGGTCAGCAAGAGGACATGTTTTATTAGCAATAATGAGCTTGAGACAGGAAAAGAAAATATTCCTTATTGATTTATTGTGCCCTAAATTGGATTTATTGGAGCAGCTTAGTTTTGGTTATTCATGGTGAAGGTTTTCTAGCCCTCATGACCTGTGGATGGTCCCTGCAGAATGAAGATGACTCTGAATGTGACCAGTGTCCCTCTTCTGGACCCATCTGGGAGATCTTCCTGTTGTGGTGGCTCAAGACACATTTCCTTCCCATTTTTTCTCCTCTTTATGACTCCTTTCTGAGATTGCACATCATGAGGAATCTGATCCAGCCTGAGACTCCTGAGGTGGATGCAGAGCTTTGTGCCATCCCTCCCTTGGCACTCTCTGCACTCTGCTCAGGCTGTGGCACACAGCAGGAAGGGAAGGGAAAATCCTGCAGTTCTTCATGGATTCTGAAGAGCTCCTTTTCCCCCAGGGCTTTCCCCATCTCCTGCAGAAAGCAGGATAACCACCTCAGGTCCTCTTTGTCTGTCAGAGCTGGGAACAGCACCCTGCAGCGATGTCTGCCTCGGAAATCCTCCTGGTTTCCAAAAGCAGTGCATGGCAATTAGTGTGACTGCTGTAGTGCTTTCTGGTTTTCATCCTCATCAATCAGGAGTGTTTTTTATTTGCTCAGTTTCTTTTCTGCCATCAGAGCCTGCATAAGAAAGGAAATGAACAGCAGAGGGAATGTGTAGTTTGGACTGGGACCGCAAACAGCCCTTTCTGTGACTACTGAACAGCAATGCTGGCACTTCAAAACTGACACTTCAAATATCACTGCTGGCTTCTCAGAAACCCCTGATATTACTGGAGCACTTAACTCCTGTTTCTGGACTCTCTTTTAGGAAACTCTGCCCTCTACCTCTTCATCACTTACAGATAGTTTAAAATATAAAGGTTCTGTTTGTAACTGTAGCTTCTACATGTAGAGAGGAAATGGAGATTGAAAAAAAAAATCAAGCCATTCTTCAGCCATTTAGTTTTCTATCTTCCCCCTAGGGACCATACATCACACTCCTGTGAGATAAAATGTCTAGTGCAATTATTCTTCACTAGTGTCCATATCCTCACAGGGCCATTACTGGCTGTGCCATGCTCTGTGTTTTAGTTGAATTATCTGGGTATCATCAGCTCTTTTCCAAATAGATGTGGAGGGAGCTGAAATCTTACAGCACTTGTAAAAGCAATCATTCCCAAACATTTCTTGTTTGGACAAGTGACAAATCAGTAATGAGTAGAAAATGCTCATGTCTGTAAACTCAACTCAAGCTGCTGTTCTTTGAGGATACTGAGGTATCTGAGAGCTGCCAAGCTATCCTGGGACTGGGTAGTCCTTAGCAGGCAGATTCTCACAAAAACATCAACAGGGAGGCCAAGGATTTGAATATTGTGATGCATGTGTGCTCTCCTGCCCTGGAGTTGCTCGCTTCAGCTAATGGCCAGAGCTCCCAGTAAAGCAGCAAAGGGAGCATGGCAGAGGCTGGCTCCTGAGGATGAGTTTTGTCTCCTATAAATAATTACGTGACCCCAGGAGCCACCAGACTGCATCTTTCACCAAACACTTGAGGTTAAATTGCTCTATGCCTCACAGCAGCAGTGAATTTGGCTCCAACTAACTTTTATATCTTTTAATTTCAGTTCTATACCTCAAACCTTCTGTCCCTTTAGATCCATGCTAACTTTTTTTTGTTGTTGTTCTTTCTCCAAAGCTGCTCTTGTCCTCTTGGGTATGAGGGGGAGAGGTGTGAAATAAACCCAGATGACTGTGAAGATAATGACTGTGAGAATAACTCTACATGTGTGGATGGGATCAACAACTATGTGTGTCTCTGCCCTCCCAATTACACAGGTAAGAAGGGAATCCATGAGGAGTGCCTGAAGGGAAGGGTCCAAACTAAATAATGTTTATTTAGTGCTTGAGCATATAATTAATTGAAAATATAGTCCCCTTCTAAACAATCTGAATCTTTTCCTGGAAAAATGTTAAGTTTACTAATATTGCAACACATGTGCTCACAAACAAACATAGTCACTTTTCTCAGTCAAAATACTGATGCTTCATTGTAAAATACATTGAAAAACAGTATTTAAGGGATCAGAGAAGTGTCTACTTCAGTGTGCACATTCTCAGTACTGAGCCTGACATACACCTGTCCTGAACCTCGGAAAACCTTGGCTTAGGGGGCATGGCTTTCACCTGAGGTCTCAGGGCTCTGCATGTGTTAAATACAGTGAGCCTGCTGAATTCCTGATCTCCATTTCACAGGTGGGTGGGGAAAGGCTCTGTAAGAAGCTGAAGGCTCTGGTGTTGTCCTCAGTATGAGCCAGGTCAGGGAGCAGGGGCAGCTGCTGGGTCCGTGGTTACAGGGCTTGGGGATGGGAGTCAGAAATGGGATGAAATGGAGTCAAATGGAGTCAAAAATGTCTTGCATTGCAGATAAATTCCCTCCTAAACCTTCTGCAAGAGTGTCTGTGTTTGTAAAGCCAGGTGTCTGTTAAGGAAGGCAGGAGCCTCCCCTGAAATGGANGGCAAAGGCTGCTGGGGTGTCCCAAACCTCAGATTGGATCCAGGTAGGAATGCTTGGCTCCTCCCCTGGGCGGAGCATCTCCCCATGGGATGCTGGGATTGGATCAGCCCTGCAGGGACACTCAGTGGCCATGGACAGCAGAGATCTCCTGGAGGGAGGATTGGCTGTGGGAGAGATAAAGAAAAAACTGCCCCATGAACAGGAGAGAACTGCTCCACAGATAGGAATAAAATACACCCACCCATTTCCCATTTCCAACCTAAGACAGACAGCAGAGACTCTCCTGAGTGGAATCTAAAAATGGTTTTGCTCAAGGCCTTCTGGAGCATTCCATGGACTCATTGACACAGCCCAGCCCTCCTGGCTCAGCATGGAGGGTGAGGAAACACCTGCAGGAGTTCCTGCTCCAGCCTTTGAAACGAGGTTATTGCCTCCTGAGCATGGAGAAGCAATGAAGGGCTTCTTGTATGCTGGAATATATTACATGTCAGGGGATTTAATGAGGATCAAGCTTGAGTGGCTGAGTAAGGCAGGAGGAAAGCTTCTAGAATTTCCAAACTCTTAAAATATTTTTGTGGCTGATACAAAGGAGGCCCATGGTAAATCTTCAGCTGAGAAAAGCCTTATGACTCAAGTGTACATTTATTGGGTCTCTAAAATGATATTTCTGCCAAAACCTAAAAAAAATTCAGCTTAGCAGAGTAAAGAGTTTTGCTTGTAGGATGTTGAGCCCATTGTGCTTACTTGTGCACTATTTATGTCAGCTACTCTTGGGTGGTTTCTAGCAGAACTCAATGCAAGGAGGCAGAGTCTTTACATTTACAACAGGAAATGGATTTGACCAGCCAAGAAAAGACATGTCCAGTAAGGAACTGAATCCAGCATATATGCAAATACACGTTCCACAGGATTATTGCAGAATCTTTTTTTTTTTTCCCAGACAATAAAGGTAGGAAAGAACAAGAGTGGAATTTCTTCTCAAATGGCCATCTGGATAATGGCTAGGGAACTCATGTGATACTTCAGGAAAAAATTTACTCAACTTCCAGTTGGTTTTGTTTTGTTGATTTTTGGCTTTGTGTTTTGTTTTTTTGTGGGGTTTTCTTTTGGTTTTGTTTTCTTTTTTTTTTTTTTATTCTGAATGTTTTCTGCACTGTGCCTCTGCTGATTAGCAGGAGTTTGTCAAATACCGGAGCTCACTGTTGCCATGTGGGTAATATAAAACCACAGAAAATGTGCTATCATAGTGCAGGCAATAAGCTTGGTTGAAATTGAAAAAAATGAAAATTAACTATTGAAGAAAATAAGGAAATACTTCCAGAAAATGCAATATGAATCATAGGTGGAAAAAGTTGCAAAAATAGGGGTGTTGCTTAAATTAGAATATGAAGGGTTACAATAGTTCATGTTGCTTAAAATAGGAAGAGTTTGGTGAACTGTGATACCAGAATTGCCTTAACCTGCTTTACCTCCATTTTGGAGAGGGATATTTCATCAAACCTGGCCAGTCACTGGCAGGACTGACTGCAGTGCAGCTGGCTGGGCTGAAATGTCCCTCAGAGCTGCCCCTGGCCTCAGAGCAGGACAGGGAGCAGCATAAAATGGCTGGGAGAATTGAAGCCATCAACCAAACAAAAGTACACCCAAGCCAAGCAAACCTGAGCAATGGCTTTGAGGGTCCTTATGAGGTGAATCCAAACAAGAAATGGGGAATCATGTGAAGTTGCTCAACTGTCTGAACAAAAGTGGAGGAAATGCCATGGAAGCACAGAGGGAAGCCATGACAGCACACCTGGGAATGGTTTGTGTGTCTGACCTGAAAGAGAGGGAGCTGCAACCAAAGAGTTTGACTGAAGTCTGCTGGACATCCAGGGCACATCTAGGTATATTCTCTTTAGATTGACCTTTTTTGTACTGAAGGAATATCAGTATCTATTAAAAACAACAAAAAAGGTAGGTGCAGATGTATTCAGTATTGCACTGAGTGTGAAGGCCAAGAGTTCAGAGACAAAGCAGTTCACTCCAGGGGTCAGGAGTGCTTACTCCTGTGCCCAGAACTGTGTTTTGAGGTACCTGCCTCTCTCTGGTGCTGACTGTGCTCAATGTTGAGTTACCAAACTCTGTGTGCTCCAGCTTTGCCAAGTGTGTGGATTTGATCTCTTTATTTGAGCAGAGAAAGGCAGGGTGTACAGTCCAGGGAAGGAATTTTCCTGTGAAGTAGTCTGGGGGACAATGAGCTCATAATGCCTGGAAGGGCACAAACATCCACAGACAGGCTGTATCTAGCAGGACAGAAAACGTAGGTGATATCTCTTTATGCTGTACCCAAATATTCTCCTCAGTTCTGTTGTTAACAAGTAGCAGACAGACAGAGTGAGCTTTTATTTGTTTTTTTTTTCCCTCATCAACACTTACATGGAAAATAGAAATTTCTTTGACAGGTTGACTGGCTGGGTTTTGTGGCTGGACAAATCCAGACCATCCATTTTTATCAGTGTGATCCTGCAAGAGTTGTGGGTTCTATGTACAAATGGGATTTCCCAGCTGTAATTAACCCCATGTTCAATCAGGAGTGGTCTGTCTGGCCCTGGTGCTGTTTCTGCACTGGCAGCCTGGGATGTTTGCAGTGACCTGAGCTTAGAGGTGCCCAGCTCAGTTATTCAGATTCCGGCTTTCCTCCCCTGCCAAGCAGGGAGCCTGAATCCCTCATCACCCCTGTGCTCTTGGATGCCACAATGCTGGTAACACTGCAGTGATATTTCAGTAAATTCTGCATTTTTAGAACAAATTTATGCTGTAATACAAAAAAAAAAACCACCAGTCTGAATGCAGGGAAGAAGATCCAAGAGTGTCTGTGTGTTGTTCTGTAAGAAACAGTAAGGGTCCCCCTTGGCTTAGTTGAGTAATGGTTAAATCATGATAGTAAATCTTATGTTCCTAAATGAAATACAAATTAAAAATGAATGTGTTGAAAATTTTGACTATTGACAGAGTCACAGTATCCAGGCTTTGGTTTTTTCCATACCTTAGTGTGTTCCTGCTCTATCTGCTGTCTGCCTGGTTTTACTGGTTATAGCCTTTTTAGGGAACAATATCCCAAATTATGATGCATGAATTTTGCTTTCATTGGTTGGAAAAATGAAGGCCAAAAATCTTTCTTCAATTAATAAGATTTTGCAGTGTTTTCTTTTAAAATTCTTTGACAATCTTTCCCCAGACTCAGAGTAGATGAAAAATGGCCAATTTGTTAAGTGACTGCTGAGGAAGGAATTTCCCACACTCCAGCCCCATTTCACTTTCATTTAAAAAAAGAAAAAAAACCACACCAAAAAGCAGCCCACGCTCACACAATAACCTCCTTCCTAGTTCTTTTCCATCTATTAACTTTAAAACAATGTGGAATTACAAATGGATTCCACGAAGTAGTAAATGCAAGTTAAAAAAGACTGAGAGGAGGGAAACAGCTGAATGCCATAAAAAATCTTCAGACTTGTACCCACCATCACCAGGTTTCCCCACCATTCTTAAAATCAATATTTTCAATATTTGTTGCCTGTATTTAAATAACCAAACCAATCCTCATGCTGTGTAGCAGATCCTGAAGGCTTTAATTGTCAGCTGATGTCTTGTTTTTCCTCTGCCCACTGGTTGTTTTAATCCTGAAGATGAATTATAAACATGTAATTCCTCCAGGACAATCATGTACCCAAATCCAACCAGCTCTGAGGAGTCTGGGGCTGGTTTACAACCTGCTGGGACTTTTGGTGGTTTACAGCTTCTCCTTGCAGTTTTGTAGGCTCTCCTTCCCTCCAGAAAGAAACATCCATAGGGGCATCAAAAGAGGACATGCATTAGATCAGTCACACTGGTTCTTGCCCTTTTGTGTTTTCCTAATCTCTGCTTTTTTGGCTGTAGTATGGTCTGTCTCCAGCCATTGATACAAACATTGTGTTTTCCCTTCAGCTTTGTGGTATAGGAATGTAGGGGGAAATTCAGAGTTTTCCCTTCCATTCCTTTTTCCTGTTCACTGCTGTTACAGCTCTCCTCCAGCCCAACGCTGCTTTGCTCACAGTCCTGGGCTCAAACACAGAATCTCATCCCTCCAAAGAGATCTGTCCTCAGCCTCTCTGCCCTCTGTCCTTCATGTGAAGAGGGGTCCAAACATGCACAGAGGAGCAAAAGGGCTGCACCAAACATGCCCTGGGTGCTTTCAGTGCTCTGGTGCTTTGCCTGCTGGTTTATTTGGTTTTGTTGTTTGCTGTGACTTTTCCTCCTCCTGTCTGATTTTAGCAGAAGCAGAAATATGTAGCACTTGCACACACAAAAAAAAAAAACCCAGGAAATATGTTCCTATTTGCCAAAGATCCTAAAAAGCCTCAACAATGCCCTCACTTCTTTGTTCTGAACATAAAAAAAAAAATAATTAGTGGCTTCCACTACTGAAAATAGGTCTTTACTAAAATACCCAGTAACCCATGGCAGAGAGAGGGCAGGAGCAAGTGGTTTAAAATAGTTTCCTTCCCTGGGAAAAAGCTGCAAGCAGTTTGTATCACTGAAAAAAAA
>WBNQ01080544.1:0-11888 GCA_013401375.1 Spizella passerina
TTTTTTTGGGGTTTTTTTTTCAACTTGCACAATATTAAATTCATTCAGTGTATCAGAAGAATTACATTCCTGCTTTTCTTTTTACTAGAAAAAATATTTACATAGGTGTGTTTCCTTCAACCTCCATTTCAGGTCATGCTTGGAACATAGCAGTACATATTACTAAAGAAGGTAAGTCATAGTGTATTCTTCATTTCCTGTATCTGGTACTAACTAGAGGTAGTTATGGTGCAGCTACTGCCCATACTTATAGAAAAGCACCCTTTGGATAAAATCATATTGAATATTTTAGTAATACTGCACAAAACCTGATTCCTTTGGTTTTTTTCCAAATCCAAATTCTGTCTCTTCTACAGCCCAAATGCACAACAGAGGTGTTCATACATACCAAAGCAATGTTCTTTTTGATTCTGTAATGTAGAAAACATGAAAAAGAATTTTGGCCTCTGGGATTATTTTTTTTCTTTCTACAGAAGAAAAGGAAAGAAAAGAATATTATGTAAGCAACTACTCTGAATTGATCAAACTTAACCATTAAAGCAAATGAAAGAGGGGAAAACAAATAATTACAATAACTCAAAAATGAAAGGAATCCTTATGGGAATCCTGTGTCTGAGCACTGAGATAATGTGCCTGTGAAGGTCCAGCGAGTACTTTTCTGATAATCATTAATACAAAAGTAGCTTTAAATTTAATGCAATATATCTGATATTGTTGTAAATACTTTACCTGTATTATCACAATAATTAGTTACTGAGTTATTCACAACACATTAAAGCATAAATAACCTGTGAAAATTACTACCATTTTAAGACAAATGTTTTACAGGACAAAAGGTGCAAAGGCATAGGCGCTGAATTTACTACAGTGGTAAAGACATATCACCCACACTAAAAAGCTCCTGCATTTGGAGTATGAATACATAATAAGATCTTAGTAGTGTAGAATATAAACGAGGCTGTAGAATGTTGTGGTTAGCAAAAAAAAAAAAAATAAAAGCAGAAAACAGGATAATTAACCATAGAAAACAGAGGAAAGAAGAGAATGCAAGATTAAATACTAACAAGGAATCTATTTCTGGAAGACATGGTTAGAAATTATTGTTTTTTCCCCCCCTCCCCTTTTCATTTAGAAGAAGCTTAGAAATGGCTAATAAGTGTAAAGCAGGTGTTACGGAAGCATATGATGTGGATTTCAACCATGCTTTTGATCAAAATGATTCTGAGAATTGATGGTGGGAGTCGGAAAGAAGTAAGGCAGACTCAAGTTCCTTTTATTTGCTTAAAGGATGAAGTGTTCCTAATTAAATAATCTCCCATGGTTTGTGTTGAGTAGTAATGAAATTTTCTTCCCCTGGCACCAAAGCGTGTTTTACAGTTTCAGCAGTTTAAATCCTATTATTTCCTTCCAGAATAAACAAGAAGTTTAACACAATTATTTGGGATGTTCCACTTACTTAAATCTGGATTTGTTACTACATCTATCAATAGGTTCAGCATTTTCTTAGACCATAAGATAGAGGGTGAGCATCTGTTAGCCTTTCTGTAATACTTAGAACGCTGCTTAATGAAAATTTTGTTCATTTGGGGAGAAATCCTCTCAGAATAGTTTAAAAGGCCTATTTCTAAATATACTTATCGTGAGAGTTGCAACTTTTGGAAGATTCAACATAATGAGCATACCACAACAGTCTTGCACAGATGCTTAAGAAGGAGGAATAAAATGTATACATAGGAAGGCGTTCCTCTGAAGCAAAGAATAAAAACTCAGCACTTCAGGCATACACTGCCTCTCCCATCATTAGTTTATAAAGGTGCAGAGTGACCACGTTTATTTCAAACAAAGTGCTTAAAATGAGCTGTGTAAAACAGGGTTGTCAAGTCCCATTGAGGAAAATCCTGAAGTTTTTTTCAGAATAGAAGGAGGATATCAAGGGAGGCTGCCTTATGCTGAGTACCAGCATTCAGACATCCTGTCCTCACTGCTGGTGCTGAGCTGCAATTAAACAAATCCCTGGTAAATCTGAAGTATTCTTATTTTGGGGTGCTTGGAGAGACTGGATGGATATTTCTTCTGTTCCACGTGGGTAATGATGTTGTAGTCTATCATCAGACGACCTTTGTAATGTGACTACTTCTGCTAATTAGGTCCTGTAACAACACCCTTTTCTCCTACGGACAGAGTAGCAAGTGTGTGACCACTTCAGGACATGAGACCACCTCAACCCAGTTGCAAGTTTCATGCTTTAATTAGTCAAGCAGCCCAGGGAACAGAAAACCTGTGCTCCAGTGTTACAGCAGGCTGGGCGAGGGTCAGGGGGAGCAGCAGCCTCCTGCTCACAGTGCTCTGCAGGGCGAGCACTTCTGCGATCCTGCGTGCTTTCAGCCTGCCCAGTGGCTCATCCTCTCCATTTCACTGCCACCCCCTCAATGCGCCTCCCAGGAGAGCGTTGAAGGACCAGAAGGTTCATGAAGGAGACAGATGTTTAAAAAATCCTGCTGTATTTTAAAAATGCAATTTCCTCCTAATGGAACCACATTTTTGAAAGCAGTGGCCCAAAACTCCTTGAGGTGCCAGTTGTCACTGATTTTTCTGAATACCTCAAGTGAAATTTTTCACTCATTAGTACTCATTAGTTAGTTTACAGTATATCACAATCATTAGAGAGTTATTCATTGCTACTTCAGCATTTAAGACTTCTGCAATTCATACAAAGTTTTTCTTATGCACAAAACTCTCTTGATAGTTTTCCTCATTTATTAATTTTATAGTCATATTGTAAATTAAGATTTTTCTCTGTTAATACACAAATGTTGTAATATAGGTGCTACTTTTGAAACAAGAGGTTTTGCACAATATGGAAAGGGGAGAGGATGTATTAAAAATTTTCTAGTGGATTTAAATTGGCTACTGATGGTTATTTTCCAAAACTCTTTGCAGCCTGAATTTTAGCTGGCAGGTGATAAAGTCAGCCACTAATTTTGGTTTTCTTTTCTGGTTTGAACTTCTGTGATTGTGGCTCTTTTTTCCATTTCATTCTTACAAACCATGGAACAGAGATAATGTAATAATGCACATAAAACCCCTGTTCCTTTCTGGGAAAACTGCAGTTTAATGTGATCAGGTTAAATTCAGTACTGAATGCAACTGTGCTCAAAGATTATTTTAGCTGTTATTAGCAATATTCAACATTTTCTCATGCAAGATGCTGGGATAGGCAGACTCTAGCAAGCCTTACTACCTTGCTAGGATTCCAAGATATAGGTATTAAGATACTTTCTATATGTAATTATTAGGATGCCTCATACATAGGTATTGGGATATCTGTATGAATATATCATAATCCTACACAGAGGATTTTGATACCTGACTAGGACTGCAGTACCTCTGTGTTTAAAATCATTTGATATTATCAGGATGGAATGAGAAGAAGTCCATGAAAGATGGATGTGATGTGATCTCATACAAACACTTGTATCAGCTGGGTTATTGAAATAGGAAAAGTAATCCTTACACCAGCTATTGTAACAACTTTATGCTGTTTATGGTAGTTTACACTGTATTTTTACTGGGTACTGGTGTTCCAAACCTAAATGTTATTCTAAGACAGCTGTATTTGTGTTTTGCTTTTCTATGATCACTGACCATGGAGTTTCATTGATTTTCATGATTATTACTTTTATGTTTTATAGAATAATAAAATCATATAATGGTTTGTGTTGGAAGGGACCTTAAAGATAATTCAGTGTCAACTTCCCTGCCATAGACAGGGACATCCATTAGCGGACCAAGTTGCTGAAAACCCCATCCATACTGACCTTGAACAAAGCAAAGGATGGGACAGCCACAATCCTGAGCAACAGGTTATGGTGCCTCACCTTTTACTGTGAGAGTGATACCCTCACAGTAAAAATATCTTTCCTAATATCCAATCTTAGCCTGCCCTTTTTTAATTTGAAGCCATTCCCCCTAGTCCTGCCAAAAGGTACACTTATAAATAGTCCCTGTCCGTCTGTCTTGTAGGCTTCCTTCAGGTACTGGAAGAATGCAGTAAGAAGCATCCTGAAGCCCTCTCTAGTAGCACAATTTCTCTTTATGTAATAGCAGAGGAAACAAAAAAAATATCTTCTGCCTTTTTACAAAGAGCTTTTTACTTTTAAAAGGGAGGTAGCTGGCATTCTAAACTGGCTACAACAATTTACAAGTAAATCCAGCAAAAATGGGTGTGATATGAATTGCACCTATGATCTTCAAAGTATCACAGAAATTCAGGCATCTGTTCTGTTAAATTTCTGATTGTTTGAAAATTTGCCTTACATGCAATAACCCCTCTGACTAGTGTATGTGGGTATCTTTAGTGCTACAGTTGCTAGCTCTAGTTAGAAATAATAGAAACGAACTATATTATGCTTCAGAGAACCTTAAATTAGGAAGTCAGTGCTGTCTTGAAAAGTAGAAATTTCATGTGTCTCTACTATCATGTTCCAGTGGATATAATTGAACCTCATCAGCTAATTCTATTGTCTGTGATAGATCCTATTTTGCAAAACTACATGTGTAAAAAATCTGAATATCTTTAGATATTTCTTCTGTGTTTGAAATTTTTTGGGCTGTCACCTCAGAAAAACAGTAATAGTTTTGGACCAGAACTTTCAAAACTGGCTTTAATAGTCAGTTTTCATCTTGTCAAGTGGGGCCCAATTTTCTGAAGTTTTTCTGAACAGTGTTTTTTGAGAAAAATCAGCCTTTAGACATCCTTGAGATTATATTTCCTTTAAAGCCTTAAATCACAGCTTTACCCCTGAAAACCATTCTTCTTAGACATCATATTCTAACTTTTTTCTAAACATTATTCATCAGCCTCAGCCAAAGTCTGACCTGCTGCTCATCTGACCTGATTACTGGTGTTGCGTTGCCTGTTATTTCCAGCCAGTAGATTAATAGCACTTTTCTGTTCTTGAAAAGAGAATCTGTGCTGATATGAATTAATATCATTCAATGATGAAGTGATTTTATTAATTTTTCCTGGTTTTCTTATATTCTTATATTTTACTTAATATATTTGAATGTGGTAAGTACACTTCCAGCAACATTTCAGAGAAAACTTGGATAGTTTAACAAGCAGTTGATTGCATGACATGTGGAATGGATTTACTGCATTAGCATCCTGTACTTCATCTTCTATCCTCCAGCCCTTGAAGAAGTGCTATATGGCACGTGCACACCCCAGGTCACTTCTTCTGACACCCTGGAAGATACTGGATAAATTCATCTACAATTCCAGCTTCTTTTCAATCTAATTGATTTTGTTTCACTCACTGGAAGATTTCTTCTATAGACCAAAAGCTAATACTTCTTACACATTCATCTTTGGTATATCTACTGTTTGGGTTTTGTTTTACGTCTTTTGCTTCCTTTGGTGTTCGCGATGTGTGATGGTCCATCCTGGAGAGGGCCAACCACAGCACTGGACCCTGGACACTGAGAATTCCACAAAAGAAACATTTTATTTGGTTACAGTGAGAAGTGAAGGAGAATGATGATGGGAACATTATGCAGATTAAGTTATTCCTTGCAAGGTTATGTTCCCAACCCTGCCCTCTGATTGGTTAATCTTGTGTTCCATATAAGGTATTATTTCTGTTTCTCTCTGTTCATTAGTTCCCTGCCCTCAGATAATGTTTATATAAGGCTGTGTCTGTGCCATTTCGGGTCTTCTAAAGAAGCAGTGTAAATCTGTGCTGTTTATGTTTTATGTTGCACCCTTGTGCACCTTCTTTATTTATATTAAAGCTTTCAATTTCTGATCCTTCAGTCATTCCCATCTCTTTTTTATTTATTGCCACACTTCCATCTGACCCAGTCCCGGAGTAGCACACGTTGTTGCTACAAGAGCACACGTGTGACTCTACACCCATCACAAAACCTGCATGAAGGGCAGACTGTAGTACTCTTGGTTTTCCCTTTTACCAAGCAATTTTAATCAGATGTAGTCTGTGAGGTATTCTAAATATTGACAAGCAGCATGGTACAGACTTCAGCAGACAAAAATATAGTGATATAGGTGAACCAAAACCTCATGCTTCCCCAAGGTTGCAAATAAAGCTGCAGAGCTGCCTGCTGAGAACCTACTCTGCTTCGACAGCACCTTCCCCTGAGAACAGCACAGACTTGGATGCTGGGTTAACCTACTGCATGTGGAAGTTTCTTTTGGGGCCCACATACAATTATGGCCTATCTTCATTTCTATTTTCAGCTTCAGTAGCATTAGACACTCTTTTAGTAAGTAAATTAGTAGATATTATGAAAATAAAGCTGAAGCTGCTGCAAATATAGATAATCATGATAGGAATCTCCCCATCCACCATATTTTACATCTGTAGGCACATAATTACACGTATATAGTCATGTATATAAATGTATATAAAATGAAACATAAATGCTATAATTTTACTCAATTGCATTCCATTGAGATCAATATTAATTTTTGGTTTAATTTTAAATAGAAGTAATCATATAAATCACTATATTTTAGGACATCATTGCACAGATAGATATTGTTGATTAATAATAATATTCTAGTTCCCTCTACAAAATGTAGATATCAGAATTCATATGCATTAGTTTTGTCTTCCTTGAAAAGTGCAAAGACCAGCCTTTAGTGTTCAATTATTAACGTTTCAGGATAATGTCAAGAATTATGTATTGAAACGAATTTTCATGAAGTTTTATTGCTACCTCTTACCAAAACACAGCTTTCGCACAAAAATAAGGATTCTTGGTAATAAACAGTTTAACCAAAATCAATCCTGAAGTGAAAATCCCAAGTCTCGATTGAGCACTCTAACTTTAGCGACACAGTTCTTAAGCCTGGAACAATGTCTTTAGTATTGAAAAATAAGAGTTGACACCAAATCTATTATGTAAACACAAAATAAACTCTGTGAATCTTCAGTCCTTTCAAGTATACAGCTGCACTGGACCAGTTTAAGGAGTTACAGCTAACCTGAAGGATATAATGCTAATAATACTGAAGGAAGTAATATGCCAAAGAATACCTTTGACAAAGGGCTTTCTTTGTATTAATTGCATTTTAAGCAGACAAGCTTATGAAAGAAAGACAGTAGTGTTTAAAAAACCCCTGAAAGTCTAAATTGAAAGCAAAATTTGTTTGAAAAAGATGGAAGAGATTTGATTCTTTACATATTCTGATAGAAAATTAAAACAAACAATAATTTCATTCCTCCTGTCTGGTAAGACAGTGATCATTATGAAGCAAGTTGCCTTTAAAATCCTGACAGTTAGCATTTGTCTACTTGCCGTGTGTATTAATACTCTCCAGTGGAGGCTTTAGTCAAGTGGAAAGAAATTGTGAGATCCTTGTTCTGTTTCAGGTTGATATTAGCAGACTGCATTGTGGAATTTCACTGTTCCAGCACTGTCATATTTTTTTGAGTTCTGTTAAAATTGGTCTGTCGCTTGAAAGTTATTTTTGTTTCAAATTGAATTACATATTATATTAAAACATTCCTACGAGATCAAGAGAAAAAATTTATCCACATCTTATACTTTCTGAAGTCACTGTCTTACAAAAATTACTGCTTTGATTTAATATTAAGTATATTTTCAAAATTGACAACATTAATTTGTCTTTTGTTTCTTTGTTTCATAAGAAAAGATTCCTCTCCTTCACTGTAAGTCCCACATCCAAGTCAACAAAATATACTGTGATGTAATCTATTATGCCAAATGTAGCCATTTGTGGCACATCTACTACATTAATTTCTTCAATCTACACTTGTCTCCGAATGAAGACACCTTAGAAACTTACACAAAGGACAAAAGCATTTGATTCTTATGCAGGTTGGAAACAGCTTCAAAAATTGTGACTGCTCCCCCTCAGGTCACATGGCTCCTGGCCTCAGAGTTTGGAAGTAAGGACTGGATGATATCCGTGTGAGTCCCAGTGCAAGACCTCAAGTGGTCTCAGTTTAATGGTGCCATATCCCTGGTGAGGTCTCCCTGGGAGCTGAAAGACACTCAGGTCCAAAACTGCTTTTAGTCACAAGGATGATGAAGTGGTCTGAAGGGACCAGCACCCCTGGCAAAGCATGCCCAATGCATATGTGTGTGTCTCTGCTTTGGAGCATGTGGTGGCCTCACAGTTATAAACAATCCCAACTTTATGACTATAATGTGGTTGATTATGTGGCTACCTTGCTTATTGCTTAACCTGACCTGTGAGGCCCATAGGAGAGCAGGCCCAGGCTCTTGGGGATTCAGGCTGTTATTGGCTCATTGGCCAGGTGGCAGCTAGCTTGACCAGTGAGGATTAACCACATGAGCCTTCTGGTCTATATTAGGAGAGAGCTCTCAATAAACCTGGCTGTTGCTGTATGACCTTTGTGTGTTTGTCGCTGTCCTGCCTTCAGCATGTCTTTCCGATGTCTGGTGATCCTGACGTGATTTTCCATGTGTAGAGCAGAGGAGGCAGGAAGGCAGCTGGAAGAGCTGCCTGCAGCATGCAGAGCTGCTCCTTGTGGTGCGTGCAGCTGCAGAACCCTGGCAAAGACAGCAGGTAGAGATGCTACCTGCAATGGGTAGAGCTGCAGAAGATGGTGTGGAAAGCCATGTCTGAGTTTGGACCCCCTCCTTCTTTGAAGAGTTAAGAAGAAGTTGCCAGGATGGGAGCATGGAGCTCTATGCTAGCAGAGCCTGCCCTCCAAGTATGGACAGTTTGCTAAAGACACAAGTCTAAAGTATGACATCTGGGCTCTAATTTCCCTGCTAATGTAGTGCAAAAGCCACAAACTGGATATAACTGAAGGGGCCGCTTGAGATTTTAAAATATGGCTCTGGACTGGCAGGTTCATACTCTAAGCAGTGTCCATTGGCAGTCACGAGGCTGCCATTGGCATTATTAAGCCATGGAGACTCATAATAGACCTGCTAAGGCAGCTACAGAGGGACAGGGTGCCTCAGATGCCTTCGGAGATGGGTGAGGAGAACCAAGCATCAGGAGAGGCAGTGGGAGGCATGGCCAGCGCTCTGGGCTGGTTCCATCGCCCAGTGAACATTACACCTGGAAGCAGCGGGGGACTGCAGGGTCCGAAAGTCACTGCCTCCACTCTGTGCACGGCACTGCTACCACAGCTGAAGTTACCCATGGAATACCCACTTGCTAGGGGCACCAAAAGCTAGAGTCACCATTTTTCTGCAGACCCCCGAGATAAAGCCATCGTCAGACAATTCCTTCAACTATGGGGCATAAAACACCACACAGGTATCCCCCATTCAGCAACAGGGCAAGCCACTGTTGAAAGTGCCCATGGCACTCTAAAACATATTTTAGAAAAACAGAAAAGGGGAATGTGTTGCGAGACCCCACAAAGTAGAGGTACCAAAGCTGTTTACACCTTGAAACACCTAACAGTCCTGGGGAAATCCCAGAACTCAAAAATCCTGAATTATTTTCCATCCTTGCAGTTGTGTGGTGATGCTCAATCACCTAGATGTAAGGTAATGGTAAAGAACATTATTATAAATAAGTGAGAAGGTCCGTGGGAACGTGTTGCATGGGGACATGGATATGTGTGTATTTCTATGGACACCAGAACACGGTGGATACCTACCAGGTGTGTCCATCCTGCCCTACATTGTCCTCAGGACCAGAGACAACGTCCTCGTGATGATCCTTTAGCAGATGTTGAGGAGCAGTGACTTAAACAACTTGCACACTTGCCACACAGAGAACTGGAATTTCTTGAGATGACAAGTCTATTTAAAGATTTTATCTATTTTTAGACATCAAGGTTTTATACATATTTAAAGGTGAGGACTCAAAAATTTTGAGACAGATTGAAAGATTCACGAGGATTCTCAGAGTCCAAGTCCTGGCCCTGTACAGGATATCAATGAAAATCCCACCATCCCCTGAGAGTTGTCCAACACATCTTCAGTTCTGTCAGGCTGGTGCTGGGACCGCTTCCCTGAGGAAGGACAGCTGATTTGGAAATTTTGGAATTCATTGAAGAATTCCCCCTGCATAGGAGGTCTGGCATCCACATTATTTGATTGTCTTAAATCATGTGATTGTAATGCCTTCATCTTCAGGATCTGAAAGTTCTTTTTTTCTTAAAAGATGTATTTTCATAATTCTGCACTTTTGTTGGCATTTCCTTTGCAAATTCTTTAAGACTTTGAATGGACACTGATAAGCTTTTAACTGCACCCCGAAGATTAAAGCTAAATAATATCACAGTCTCCAATTTTCTGACTGAAATCCTAAAATGTTATAATTATCTATCTTTTTCTTTATTCATCTAAAACCTTTTTATAGGCTAGTCATATTCAGTGCTCGTAATTGTCAAAAACTTTTAAATTTTTTGAAAACTAAGTTAGAAATTTCGAAAAACCCCAAACCTATATGATTAGAAGATGAATACTAAAAACTGGTTTATAAAGTAACAACTTCAAATGTTATATATAACATCTGAAAGAATGTTATATCTAACATCTAAAAGATGTTAGATATAACATCTAAAAGAATGAAGATTATTTTTTGATGTTATCTTGTCATTTCAATATAAAGTAAAACGACACAAATTCTCACAACAGTAATTTACAAATTAGCATTTTGTTCAAAGGAATTTGCATATGTCTTCTTCTCTGAAAGGATTGTTTTGCAGAGCAAGTATGTCTACTTTTTCCAAGTTTGGCATGTTCACAATGTAGACTGCATTTATATTAGAAATGGGCTGAAACAAAACCTTCACTGTGCTAGTCCCAAAGGTATGAGAACAATATATTTTGGTTTGAATCTAATGTCAGATCTATAATTTTCTAAGGAGATAAACTAAAACATTGACATTTGTGGAACTCAGGTTCAGAGATAATTCTTTTTTATTCAGCACCATCAATAATCACATCACATTAATAGATTGGTCAGTGAGAAGGCAGTCTAAGGTTTTAGACCTTTTGCATTATTTTTGGTTCCGTTTCCGTGCAGACAGTAGCTTTACTTCAAAAGAACACTAAGGAAATAAAAGCCATGTTTTAGTTGTTGACCATCTTGTTTAATTTTAATAGAATAAACAAGAGGAGTTTGTTGTTTGACAGATGTCTGAACAAGAGCCATTCGTGTGCCCAGGTAGCCAGGAAGGCCAGTACATCTTGGCCTGTATCAGCAAGAGTGTGGCCACCAGAATCAGGCACTTCACTCTCCCTGCTGTAGTGGGCACCAGGGAGGCTGTGCCTTGAGTGCTGTGTCCAGTTTTGGACCCCTCATAACAAGAAAAACCTTGAGGCGCTGGAGAACAGCAGTGGAGTACAAGTCCTTCCTACGGGAACCAGCTGAGGGAGCTGGGAGAATTTATCCTGGAGAACAGGGAGATGAGGAGGGACACTGCTGGTCTCTGCAACTACCTGATCTGAGGGTGTACTAGGTGGGAGTTGGGCACTTCTTGCGTGTAACAAGAAACAAGGGGAAATGGCCTCAAGTTGCACCAGAGGAACTTTAAGTTAGATATAAGAAATAAGTTTTTTCATGGGAAGGAAGAACAGTGCAATGAAAAACAAATTGCATAGCAAGGTAATGGAATCACAATCCCTAGAACTGTTAAAAAACATGTGGATATGGCACTTGTGAACATTGTTTACTGGTGAACATGGTTGTGGTGCTAGGCTGATGGTAGTGTAGTATATGGTAGAGATAATTCATGCTATTTATGTATAAAATATTGTAAAATCCAAGCTATGTCTTTGACCACCCTGGCTGGGAGCAGAGTCTTATTTTTATTCAATTAGTTCCCGGACAACATTAATATCCAGCCTGTTAACGTATGAATGGAACCTTCCTGGGCCATGATCACTGACTTCCCTGGAATGTC
>WBNQ01080546.1:0-11712 GCA_013401375.1 Spizella passerina
GCTGCCTGGATAATAAAGGATACATTTAAATAATGGGGGAGGGAGGGGACAGATTCAAATATTGGATTCACAAACCACAAACTGATTTCAGACCGATAAAATAGTTGTTTTTATGGAAAAAGCACTATACGACGTTGCTTCCTCAGAAAGTGTTCTGGACCTCAAGAGCTGTTACAGTTTAATCATCAAACTGTGTTAATTTCCAAGATAGATTCTGAATTTGTGAACTAGCTTTTAAAAACAAAGGATCTGAGTGTATTCACTTTTGGTAATTAAAAGCAGAAGACAGCAATAAGATTATTTGGCTTTTCACAGGAAATTGGGGGAGAGAGAACTAGTAGCAGTCAAAAGTAATCCCTCCAGCCACTCTGTAATTGAGTGTTTGCATATAGTCGGGGCTATCTAGGTAAGGGCTGAAGGATTTGGCGAGAAGGAAGAGTGGACTAGTGATGAGAAGTGGGGGGAGAGAGAGGCTGAGTGAGAGGCACAGAAAAAATGAGCCTGCCAGTGGTTAATTGAGCATATAGATTCCTAATGTGTCAGGCACTACCCTCTCAGATGAAGGATGACACTTTTTAGGACGCATCTTCCTTTGTTACCATTGTAAGACTAATGAAGCCTGCAATTCATAAACCTGATGCTGGGCACTTATCTGCTGCCAGGGCAATCAGTACAGCAGAAGCCTACAACTTTGTGTGTACAGGCTTTAAATATATGCTTTTTGGGCATATAGCATGGAAAATACAAGCACATATCACTGAGATACATGTCATGTAGCTAGATTTTAAAATCAGACATTTATTATTTCAGAGAACAGTTCAGTATTTTTTCTGGGTTTTTTTCTTTTCTTTTTTTAGTGAACCAGGCCTGTTTACTTTTATAGTCTCTACACAGCAAGGCTCCATTATAGAAAAGTTGTAGTTTTTTTCCCCTGCCTTCAGGTCACTTGTTAATGAGCTGAGCACTGGTAGAGGATGGAAGCGATTACAACAGGATATGGGCAGAGAGATTTCCTTTATGTTTCCACAAAATTACTAAAGTGAGCAAGAGAAAGAGGTTAATGTTTGTCACCAGTCCAACAGAGACACTTCCCTATGGAGGTTGATGAGAGCACCTTACTACAAGTTGGACAGAATTCGGGTGCCAGAGAAGTGCTGGGACCTACCTCAGCCCCTCCTTGTGTAGTCTCTGACCTCCTTAACCTCTGCAGGGCTTCCTTTATGAGCATTCCCAGCCAGATGGTTGAGTCATCAAACCTTTATGAGCACAAAGTCCTTTTACCACTTCACAGTTTCTTCCAGCCTAAAAGCAGGGAGGGTAGACGTGTGAGGAAAATAAGCTAAAAGGTGTTAAAGATAAAAACAAGACATAGGGGTAGCTTCTTTCTGGATTAGTAACTTAGTGTGATGTCTATGGTTTTGGTAAGGCCTGCTTGTGTTGATACTATCTATATGAGTGTGTTTAGGGCTTCCACTACAAAATGCTTTCCTACCACTACTATACAAGTGGTAAGTATTTAGATTTATTGGTTTTGGTTTTGGTTCTGTTGTTTTTTGTTTTAGTTTTTTTTAACCCCTTCTGTTTCTAATGATATGAGACATTTTTCATCCATTCATTTTTGGTGGGTTAAAACTGCCAAAGATTGCTGCTTTGTTTTTGGAGGGCTGATCTGTGGCAGCAAAGAATGTTATCTACCTTCACTGGCAATAGGTGACCTAAATAACATGAGGCCTGAGCCCAGCAAAGCGATCTTGTTTACTTTATGTGAACTACACTCTGGTTTCCACCTGCATCCCAGGGTAACAACCTCACTTATGAGGAAGTCAATTTCTAACCACTCCTCCAGGAGGAAAGTTAACACAGTCACCAATTCCTGGATTTAAGGGTTACACTTTTCCAATTAGAGAACACACACATACACACACACGCACACACACACACGCACACACACACATACAGAGAGACACAGAGAACAGCAAAATGTGTAAAACTGCAACATTTCTGCGAGGTGCTATAACCATCCTTTGATGTACAGCACTAATTTTAGAATCATTTAAATCAATTCTTATCACTAGCAGGTAAAGTCAAAAATAGAAGACCCATGAATCTGGGCGAGGTCAGACTCCATTGCAGGTTCAGGTTGATTGGGTTGCAACAAAACCACTGAGATCTGCTAGTTTTTAATGAGCTTTTCTGCAAAGAGGCAAGCTTGTATTTTCACTGGGGATTGCTCTTGAGGGTGTGTTTCACATGTCTTTCTCAGACATTCCCTCCAAACCAGACCTTGCTGGTTTCCCACATTAAAAATCATCAGGTAAGTGATGGTTGTTCACCAAGGTACAATATATTATATGAGATCTCACACCTGACCTGTGTTAGTGAGAGAGGGACAACAATTCTTGAATGGTGCTCATATTCTGTTCAATTGATTTCCCTTGCAGAGGATGCAGCATAATAAATAATTCTAGCAAAGTACCTACCCTCTACTTGTGAAAAGGGATTTTGACTCAAGGGCCAGTGAAAGTAGTATGTACTGTGGAAATTTACTTTCCTACTTTTCTGTAGGAATGGTAGATGTCTAGGTGATGCTGAATGCTCTTCAAAAACAAAAAAAACTTCACCATAACCACCAATGAGATGTACCTTGTAGAAGTGTTGCTTCCAGAAACTAATACTGGCTGTACAGTTTTCTTACAACTTCTTTTACTCCTTTTTTTTAGATTTGAGAATATGTAGTGCTGTGTTTAAATATCTTTTATTTTCTGTTGCATTAGTAAGAAATAAAAGGTTTGTTTTTTGGCCTTCCTGTGATATGACCAGTAAATAAAGCTGCCCTAGGAAAACTCAGTGTCACAGATAAGGTTTGTAAGGTTGTAAGGTTGTAAGGTTTAGTCCCCTTTACCTTCTTGCAGATTGCTTTAAGGAGTTTTTATATAAACATCACATTTGAATATGAAATGTGATTAATACATAGGAAATATGTAGTTTCAATAAGGTTGCTGGGAAGAAGCAAAAATTGAGCAGAAATATTATTCATCTTTAAAGTATAATCATCTCATTAGGGAGTGTATTTTTCCGTGTTCATCAAACTCTAGGCTGGGGCCTTGAAGAAGATCCTAAGAAAATGAAACATAATTCCAGTAAATGGCTTAAAAATTATAAATTTAATGTTGAAAGAGTATTTTCATATAGCTTTATCACAGTCATCTGGATTAAGTTAATGTGTCTACAAATATTTGTATAAATATTTGTAGAATATCAACATGTCTACACTTACAATTTAGATAGCTGGCATTGTATACACCTACTTTCATCTTTTCCTGAGAAATCATCCTCACCTGTCTCCCACCCCCACTACATCTTTCCTTCCTTTTTTATTTAAGAAGAAAGTAACTCTCCAGACACACATAATGCAATTTTTTTCAAAAACATTAAGCATGGTCCTGACAGAACCTAAGAAATTCAGTTAAGTCTAAAACTCTGTCCTTAACTCACCCCGCTGTGCTTAGGTATTATAGCACATATGGTATGAACCCCCCACTGCTCTGAGGCCCTCTGATTAAGTGCTGCAATACTGTACCTAGACACAATGTGGTGACTTAAGGAGAGAATTTCAGCTTTAACCTGAATGTCCTGGTTCATGTGAGACTGTTAATGTTATTAGAACATAAAGTGGGTGGTTTAATACCTTATATATGGTGCTTAAAGTCAGCAGCAGCTGCCAGGGACTGGGTTCTGCACCAGCTTTTGCTAGGGGGAGGGGAAATCAGTTGTTTTCCTTGCAGTAAAAATAGAGCATGAGACTGCTCTCTAAATTAAAATAAAGTNGGAAAACTCAGTGTCACAGATAAGGTTTGTAAGGTTGTAAGGTTGTAAGGTTTAGTCCCCTTTACCTTCTTGCAGATTGCTTTAAGGAGTTTTTATATAAACATCACATTTGAATATGAAATGTGATTAATACATAGGAAATATGTAGTTTCAATAAGGTTGCTGGGAAGAAGCAAAAATTGAGCAGAAATATTATTCATCTTTAAAGTATAATCATCTCATTAGGGAGTGTATTTTTCCGTGTTCATCAAACTCTAGGCTGGGGCCTTGAAGAAGATCCTAAGAAAATGAAACATAATTCCAGTAAATGGCTTAAAAATTATAAATTTAATGTTGAAAGAGTATTTTCATATAGCTTTATCACAGTCATCTGGATTAAGTTAATGTGTCTACAAATATTTGTATAAATATTTGTAGAATATCAACATGTCTACACTTACAATTTAGATAGCTGGCATTGTATACACCTACTTTCATCTTTTCCTGAGAAATCATCCTCACCTGTCTCCCACCCCCACTACATCTTTCCTTCCTTTTTTATTTAAGAAGAAAGTAACTCTCCAGACACACATAATGCAATTTTTTTCAAAAACATTAAGCATGGTCCTGACAGAACCTAAGAAATTCAGTTAAGTCTAAAACTCTGTCCTTAACTCACCCCGCTGTGCTTAGGTATTATAGCACATATGGTATGAACCCCCCACTGCTCTGAGGCCCTCTGATTAAGTGCTGCAATACTGTACCTAGACACAATGTGGTGACTTAAGGAGAGAATTTCAGCTTTAACCTGAATGTCCTGGTTCATGTGAGACTGTTAATGTTATTAGAACATAAAGTGGGTGGTTTAATACCTTATATATGGTGCTTAAAGTCAGCAGCAGCTGCCAGGGACTGGGTTCTGCACCAGCTTTTGCTAGGGGGAGGGGAAATCAGTTGTTTTCCTTGCAGTAAAAATAGAGCATGAGACTGCTCTCTAAATTAAAATAAAGTTTATTTATTGTGGATGAGCTGCAGGAAAGTAGTGCAATCAGCAAAACAGAAACAAACTTGGGAGGATAAAGCTGGATTTTTTGATAGTCTGAGCAGACAGCATTTTGCTATATTGAAAAAAGCCTGAGCTCATTCTTTAGTCTTTGCATGTGTCTTCTCATATAATTCTGCCTGTCCGGTAACTTCTTTAGAGATATCCTTTTTTTTGTTTTGTTTTGGCATTTGGCAGAATCTTGGGATCCAGACCTTAGACATGTTATGGATGCTGCATGTGAGTGTAACAGCAGCGTTAACAAAGAAATAGGCTAGAAAAAAAAAAGCAGCAGGTAAAGCCATAAGGATGTAGCCACCAAGGTTTTGATAGTGCAGTTTTTAAGTCTGCAATGTTTACTCATGCAAACCAAGACCATGTTTCACAAGCAGGTTAATTTTGCTGATTGTTCTCAAAAGAAGATGCCCCTCAGTGCTAGATTATTAATGACCAAATTTCACTAACTGAAGATCTCTATAAACAGTTGCAAGTGTTTTCCACAGCAAGAAAACAAACATCAGACCCTGCTCCTTACTTGGTAAATAAGATTCAAAAGTGAATAGTTCAAGTAAGTAAAAAATTCATATGTGATTTGATCAGTATTAGGCTGTCAGAGGCATGCAGCTGTCCAAAACACTTTTGGCTCCCCATCAGGCAAGCTAAGGTAAATGTAAGCCATAAACCACAAGCACAAGGAAAAGGTTTGATAGAACTATTTTGTTCCTTTATTTGTATGTACACATTTCCTACATATTGGTCAGTAGGCTCTAGAGAAGAGGAGCACCCTGGCAGCCAGTTGTTGTGTTGGCTTTAGAGACCAAAGGACATCAGCTTAAAGCAAGTGGGTCTTGAAGCATTTCAGTATGTGGTGACCATGTCCTGGAGTCCTTGTTTAGAATTTTAGAATTTACTGTTTGTGTGTGGGTGTGTGTGGGTGTCCATCTGTCATTTTTTCCCTCTGTCACCTCCCTAAAGTGTTCACTGATGCTTCATTTGCAAGCAAAGACTCTGTTAATGAGTTTTTGTTTGCTGGATGGAGTAGGGGAAATGTAGAAATTCAAGCGATTTCCCTTTTATTCTTTCACTACTTCCATGAGTATCTAGGAATAACTTCAAGTTACAGATATTCTTCACACACTCATTTCCTTAGCAGAAACTTTCATCTTCTACTGCCTTGACTTGCCTCTCCCCATATTTCTTTGATGCACACATGGGGTATATGGTTTCCTGCATAGGTTTTTCTGGCAAGTACACCAATCACTACAGGAATCTTCACTCACACTGCTGAAGGACTCTGAATGTAATTGGGAGTGCAGAAGTTCTTCCTTGTGTGAGAAAGCAATCTTTGTTGCAAAAAAACTTGAGAAGCCTCGGTAACTGACAGGGGAAAGAAAAAAGTGTATTTATGTCCTTATTCAAAAGGTGGTTAAAAGGATATTTCTAATGATGTTAGAGATTTATGAGTCTCAGAAACATGTGCTAACACTGATGTGCACACTAAGAGGGCAAATAGGATAAGGTTGGTTGAGTTTTGCAGATAATGTTTAGAGCTACGATACATGGACACTAAATAATATGTTCTTTATTTGTCTTTGGGAAATACTTGCAGAAAGCAAGAAGTTAAAGAGGGCTGGGGTGGGGGGATGGGGCCTGCAAGGTTTGAGTGGCACCTCTGAGCCTGTAATAGATTTCTGGCTCACCAATTTACTGCTGCACGACCGGGATCCTTCGCACTGAGATAAATTTCATGTGAGGAAGATGAATGGAAATGAAGATCTGTGAAATTATGAATTTTGCTGTGAGCCTATCCATCATGTGGGCCGAGCTTGCGGCCGAGGCCAGGCGTGACCTGTGGGCGGGTGTCTCTGGCGGGGCTGCGGGCCGCAGCCGTCCCCCGCCGTCGGCATTACCCCCTGCCGGCAGGCCGAGAGGTGGGCCCGCATGCCTTGTCACTGGGACTCTTATAATTATGACAAATGACTAAATGTGTTATTTTCAGGAAAGCAACGGCAGTCAAAGGGGGTACTCAGGGTTTGTAAGAGGTGATGGCTGGCGTGGCTTTGAAGGCTTTTCCTTTTCTTGACGCGGCGCAGACTGAATCACACATGGCCACCCCACTGGTAGCTGAGCAGCGTGTGAAACCCATTTCACACGTCTGCGCTGCCTTACAGCTGCGATGCCCTCTTTTCATCCCTGACAAAACCAAAGCTGGTGGCTGCCGCCTCTTCAAAACAGGCACACAGTTTGGTGGGGGAAACTTTGCTGGCTTTGTTTTAATCGGGATGAATGGGAAATCCCAAACACTGAACTGTATTTTACTGGAGTCTGGGAGGTGGGGGGCAGAGTGAACAAAGAGTGAACAAAGCCCGATAGGAAATGTAGCCCCAATGGTATTTTTGACACCAGAGCAAGCATCTCCATCCATAAAGACAATGGAAATAGGAGTAGTAAATTGTAAAAGGATAAAAACACACACTTTTCTGGAAAGTCATTTGAAAAACAAACCCTGAACCCCAGCAACAGGTTTAGTGCCTGAATCTTGTAAATAGTCTACAAACTCCCTTTGCTTCACTGAATATCTTAAGAGCAGACATTCCAGAGATAATGCAAAAAAATATAGAGGTCATTGATTGGAAGCTGAGGATGAGAAAAATATTGCTAAACTGTATGAAAGTTTGAGTTAATAGTACAGGGGGGAGGAAGGACTGTCAATGCATGGCCTGAAGCATGAAAAATAAGAATTTAACCAGCTCTTAGATACAATTTGGTGCTTTCCTTGCTATAAATTGGCTCAACAGTACTGTTATGTATATTAACATGTAAGAATCACGTTTCATTTCCTTAGCTAAAATAACATACATACAAATCCTGAAGTAATGATGATTTACAGAATCTGATATTAAAACACTTAATGCTTCTTTAAACTTCAGGAAAACTACTTTCTAATGATTTTTAATTTTTTTTAAACTTTGCTCAGGATCCCACTGTATTTTGTCCTTTCTGTTGCATTTGGCAACAGAAATATCATAAGTATTCTGCCCTCTCACAGTTTGCTTTGTTGTCACTAAAGGCTGTGCAGTTAGGATTGCATGACTTGGACAATGGTAAGTGTTTAGGTACTTTTCAGCTTTCAGCAGGGTGATGAAATCTCTAGTTAAAAAGCCAGCCTGGTGGACAGTCCTGGTTTCCTGATTCTCCCAGCAACAGAGACCAGACAACATCATGACGCATCATGCAGCATGGCGAATGCCCAGCAAGACAATCCAGCCCTCGTACATGCCCTGTCTTAGCGTGCTTTGGATCATCTCTTTTCCATGGCTCTTCCTGGCTCACCTGAAGAAGAGCAGCTGGGCTCTTGGCATGCTCAGTGCCTTGCACAGCAGTGGCACAGGTACAGCTCTAATGCACGTTGCACAGATGTTGGATTCCTAATTCTCCAGTCAGTCAGCAGCAGCGAAGCTGCTGAGGAGCCATGGCAGAAGTGACAGGAAAAGAGAGCTGTTTATCCTTTTTCCTACCCCCTGCCTTTGCCTCTTTCTATTTGGTTATGTGCCCATTTGCAAAGCTGGGCCCCCCAGGCAGAGGGCTTGGATTACAAACAGCTTGACAGTGACACTAATTTCATATGCCTGCCACCTCATCCTGTGCCTGGAAGGTCACCTGTTACCTCTAGCAGTTATGATGGAATATTTATCCCTCAGCTTATTCAACTTGTAAGGCATCACTTGATAATGGGTCCAGTCTGGCTCAGCCATCTTATTCCAGAAGGTGAAATAGAGCCCAGCCAAAAAATGTTGTTTTTACTTGTTGGTGCCAGGTTTTAGATAACTTCAGTAAAAACACAGACACGGGTTAATACAGTTTACTAATAAATTCAGTGTTCTGCCTGTGGACTGCACAAACAGTGCCTGTACATCGACAATAAAGAAAAATCTGGGTCCAAACTCAAAGACCTTTAAAAAAAACCCCAAAACAAACAGGCAAATTTGTTTCTGCGTTGATCCCCATGGCAATGAAGGAAGCTGGAGTGGTAGCTCTCTGGCTTTGTGGCTATGTGGTTTTCCATTTTTGCTATTGCTAATTTTTATTTACTTGGGTATCTGCCTCACTCTGTTTTTTCTGATAATGGCATTTTGAACACTTGCATAATATTTTACTTTCCTTTTGTTTTCCTTAAGAAAGCCCAAAGATGTAATACTCACGAAGAATATAATTATAATATGATATATTAATATAATTACCTCATTTCAGGAGGATATTTTCGTTTCCAAATTCCTCCTAAATTTTGTGTTGGAATCTTCCCCCTCTATTTATGTTTTCAGTTTTCAGATTGTATGCTTTCAGTGTTAGGAGAATCCACCATATTTTCATCTCTAAAATCTGCAAATTCAAACACTCTTTTTGATTTTTACTCCAAAATATAAAAGAAAAGGAAAGAAAGGGCAGATTTAAAGCAGCTCTTTAACCTCCAGAAAGTCCTGGAAATATGCTCTCTGACTGCTCTAAAGCTCAGTCTTCAGTTTCAGCATGCTCACTCTAAATAGGAAACCTATTAAGTAAATGACAGATAGTTTTGGAGAGCTTTTTCTTTTGCCAGAGTTTACAGCTGTAGCAAACAGTTTGATGCAGCTCTAATTTCTAATTATGACATACTGGGAGTGGAGGAGGTTGTCAGTTTTGCTTGTTCCTCGGTGAGAGACAGAATGATTTCATACTTTGTTCTGCCATCCAATCCATCCTCAACTATTGTAAAGCTAAGAATAATTACTGCATATTATCTGATAAACAGATGTGACATTTCAGAATTTCTACTAATTTGTCATCAACATGACCAACAAACAACCCGTGAAAACAAATGCTACCCAAGTTCAAGATATGTATAAAACAATGGTTTTTATTTGGAAGACTGAACTAAATGAGCTTTATTATAGTCTGTTTATGTGATAACACATTGTTTAGGAAAAATATCTCTTTTTCTGTGTTCATCTTCTACCAAACCAGTTATTATAAAGAAAAGATGGATGAGTTACATGCTTTAAATGAAAATTGAAATTGCTGAAGTGTTTTCAAGCCACTTCTTTGGAAGAAGTGATCCTAATGTTTGAAAAGGGATGCTGAAGCAACAACAGTTTTGTTTGCTAATGCAAACAGATGTGAGGATAAACTATTGAAAGTAACAAGTGTATTTAATTCCCTTCAAACATGGAGGGCTAAAGGCTGAAACTATATAAAGGGGACTTCTGAAGTGGACCAGCTGCCCAGGCCTTTTAAGTAGTCTGTACCAGCATCTTCCCCCATTTGTCCTGCTGATTATTGCTTGATTGATGAGCTGGTGTGTGCAAAGTGACCACCTGAAAGTCCTGCAGGCTTTAAGAGCTTGGTCAGTGTGTATTTGACCCTTAGAGGCCATGGATCAAATATCAGGGTTATATGCATTTCAATAACTTTGTTTTGATACTTGAAGGGGAAAAAAATTATTCACACTAGGGGGAACGAAGGAGATTAAATATTTATGCTTGAGAGCATCTCTGAAAGGATCTCAAGTGACTGCTGTCACCAGCCTCCTGGTCAACTTTTCTTAGCTGAGCCCCTTCGTCTTTTCATCTCAGAAGGGTAAAATATATATTATTGTGAAGAAGAATAGCAGAAAAGCTTTTGTAGCAGACTGTGAAGGGATTTTCAGTGAGTGGCCCCTTTTGAGGGAGGAATGGGGGGGTTCCTGAGAAATGCTTATTCCACACTGTAACCTGACTCAACAGGACTCCAAGGTGCCCAATAATTACTCAGAACAGGGAAAAAGTTTCATTTTCTGCAGCTTCACACACAACAGATTAAATAAAAGAAGCCTCTTGGTTCCCTCAAGACTGGAAAAAAAATTATGGGATGAAATTGGAACATGTTAAAGCAGTTCTTATGTAATTGACACTTTTCTCCAAAACAAATCTTTCTCAAAAAAAAAAGTCATGATATAGAAAACAATACAAAGGAAATAAAAAGCTTGTGAGAATGTGAATGAGAATGTGAACATCACATTCCTTGTGGTATGAATAAAATCTCACCTGCAAATTTCAAAACACTGGTAGTGTAGTTCATAAACCTGAATTTGCTGAATGATTATCCACATGAATACACTTAGATGGTATGCTCACACGTTGCATGTATTCAAGGAAATCCCTAAATTTATGGAGATTTATTTTTCAAAGTTGAATGGTTGAAGATGATCTCAAATCCCAGTGAGTGAAAACATATGTTTATACAAAAATACTTTTCAGTAGCAGCATATATCTCACTTTAATTCTGTGGCAGCTTTTCTACTGAGTGATTGTATCTTAGGAGTGAGAGTAAAACAGATCGTTGCACAGGTATCTAATCTACAATTTCATATGCATTTGAATATGAAGTGCATGAATGTAAAGCCAATCCACTCTGTAAGGACTGTGAGTGGGTAGATGTTTAACTCACACATATAGGTGGAATTTCGTGAGATAAGAAGCACAAATGTTGCATGTGTAAGTCCCCTCCTGCCTGTCACTCCCCTCCCTCACTCCACCACCACAAAAAAACCAAACCAGCCCCTCAGCAAGCCAGAATAATTATTGAAAGAAAGTCTTGGGCTGGAAGAAAGCTAATGTCATTGGTTACTTGTGGAAATAAAGTAACGGTGTGGCTGAATTTCATCCCCAAATTCTGCTTTGACTTTAGCACCGTATCTCCCTGGCTGGGTGTGCCAGCTGGCTGGAAAGCGTGATCCATCTGTATTCAGCACATCACAGAAGTAACTTCTGTGCCAAAAATTAACCTGATACTAATTTGGGGAACTGCTTGCAATTTGAGTTGATGGAAGATTCAAAAGCCTGCTTGCA
>WBNQ01080548.1:0-14195 GCA_013401375.1 Spizella passerina
TGAGCATAAATCTTCTAATCCTAACCCCCTGTTTTGCTGCTTAAATAAAAATTGATCATTTGATTACCTTTCACTGAGTTGGATGGGGTACCCTCCTCACCTGAGGTGTGTGTGTAGACAGACTCACAGGGCTCTTGCAACCATTTAGCTACTTCATTAAAGGACAGCAGGCTCTGGGCCACTCTTTTACAGACATCACCCCCAAAGTGATGGAGGGGTGAATATCTATTTCATGAACAGGTTGAGCCAGAGAAGACATTTGTACTTGGATTATTCCTCTGTCTGTGCATGCCTCAAAATCTTCCTTCGCATGGCCTTATTAAAATAAGACACCAAATCATTTACCTTGTGTCCTGCTTTTGCCAGGTTTTGTCTGGTTAACTCTGTAAAAGGAAAAAAACACTGCAAAATATCCAGACCTTTGGGATGAACACCCCAGATGTTCCATGATCACATTTTTCTTTAGGAAGTGCCTGTATGTGTGTGCAGGTCTGTGTCAGGCTGCTGGACACCGTTTCACCCTGCACCCCATGGGCAGGGTGATGTGTCAGACACACGGCCCCAAAGGGTTCTGTGCATGGACAAAGTGATCCCAAATACTACAGCAGAGAGCAGCAATGGCTGAATCCAACGAGTAACACAAAAGCCCTACACCCATCCAAAAGGGAAGAAAACACTTGGGTGTGAACTCAGTTTAAGATGTGCTTCTGCTCACCAGAAACAGTCCTGTTCTGAAGTGTAATTTTTCTTTACTCAATACACTTGGTTTGTGCTAAAGGAAATGGTCTGTGTCCCTAATCCTGCTAGATTCTATGCAGTAGGGGTTGTAAACATCTATTTAGCTGTAGAATTTGTTTCTAAAACTGCTACAAAACTGATCTTAGTGCTTTCTCCCTTTACTTCCAGTGACCACAGCAACTTCTGCCTGCTTGGGTCTTGACTCCCTGAAGCACCCAGCCCAGGTTCACATTTAAATCATTCCCTTCCCCTCCACTCTGGAGGAGGCTCTCTGCTCTGCAGTAATTACTCTGCTTTGAGAGGGGAGCTTCAAATCAATGTTACCTTTGTTAGCCACACCCCTGCCATCAGCATTACACATCCCTGATGTTAAATAACCAGTCAGACACTGATCAGCCCCAGCTCTGCCATTTCCTTTGCAGATGGTAACTGCAGGAGCAGCACTACCTGTTTACAGCTTTACCCACCTCATTCTTTTCCCATCATGAGCTTTTCAAAAGCTGTTTGACCCTGTTGACTTTGCAGGAGGAGCTTTCCTGTAATATACTGGCTTTGTTACAGGGATATTAATTTTCAGGATGAGATGCTAATTGCCTCACTTTGTCCAGTCAAATTCTGAACCTGGTGTTAGAAGCCAAGTGCCTTGAGTTACTGTTTACTCAAAGTAATTCATGGGCTTGACAGGTAGATGAACAGATTTCAACCTTACAACTGCAACAATCCAAGGGGCTTCCTGTGGGTCACTCCAAGTCAGGGAAAGAGGCAGAACAAGCCTGAAGAAGTGATGATTGGGAAGGGGGGACCTCTAATTGCAGCCTGCAGGAAGATTAGAGGGGAACACAGACTCTTCTCAGAGGTGCCCAAGGACAAGAAGCAACAGGCATCAGCTGCAACATGGGAAACACTGATTGAAACTGAGAAAATATTGTTCCCAGCTGGAGTGTGGTTAAGAGCAGAATGATCAGAGAACTTGTGCTATCTCCATCTCTAGAGATTCTAATAAACAATGAACAACCAGATTCTTGTCTGAAGCTATCTTGCTCTTAGCAGAAGATTGGACCAGATGACCTCCAGATATTACTTCCAACCCAAGTTATTTTGTCCTTCTACAGTTATTAATCATCTACTACCGCAGTACTCACAACACTCCATTAGCAATCCATTCTCTCAATTTTTATGAAAGCATACTGGTAAGCATTAGGTGATAGAAAACACCCACCTGGAAGTTGACATATATTTAAAAGCACATTATGTGCATGTGTAAAGAAATGCTCCAGTATTTGAAATGCAGAACCCGTGTCACTGTCCCCCATTGCATGCAAAGGGGACATGTGGACTGAGATCAATCACAAACCTGCTGCCCTTCAATCTTCTGATTTTTGGCTAGCAAAAAGAAAATTGCATTTATTTAAGTCACTGGAGAGAATCAGTGATGAGTTTCAAATGACTGTCTAGGGGGAGAGTGAGACATGGCTGGCTCACCCCAGTAGACACTCTGGTGCTCAGTGAGAGCAGCAATATTCCAACAGCCAGGAATGAGCACTCATCTCATTCCCAGCAGCCATGACTTCATCCTGAGGTACCCCAGCCCTCTCTGATGGTGATACCTGAGTCCCAGCTACAGGAGCACCCTCATGAAGAGGTCAGATGGCTCTGCAGGGTACTGCTGTGTGCCTCTTCTGATAACACACCACTCCTTGGGCACTGCTTTCCTTCCAGCTGCTCCAAAAAACACACCTGTGAGTGTGGATTTCAGCCAGGACATCTGAGTACTCAAACATCATTAAAACCTTCTGAATCCAAACCAAATCATCCTTCCTCTGCCCCACTCACAAAAGGAGCAGAAGAGGTGATGTGCTGTGCACTGGGTGCACCAACAGGGCAAAGTCTGCTTGGTATCCCAGCAGGCTCCAGAAAGCCTGGAGGCTCTGACAGATGCCCCAGTAGTGGAATTTATTTCTGCTGTCAGGTTATCCTTAACAGTGAGCATCCTACAGGATGTACTCTGGTGTAATGACCCAAAGCAGCTGTATCAGCGCTTGCCTTGCCTGTGCCTTTCACAACACAACCCTTGTTTTCTGCATCAGGCACCCTCCAAATTTGTTCAGTGAAGGCTGAACACACCTCAGTGTCACTTTGTGTGCCCTCTTGAAGCACTATCCATGCCCTACAGCATCACACTGATCAGCTGACACACAACCAAATCACCTCTCCTGACTCACCACTGTCATTTCACATTCATTTTTCCTCATCATTTCTCCAGAGCTTTTGCTGTGATTGGAAAGTTTCTCCAGGTGAGTGGCCCTAAAACAACACAAGTTACTGCCAGCAGAGTTTCATGTCCACCAGCTACAGATTCCTCCACAAACTCTTCAGTGAGCCAGGGTGGCCAGGGGGTAAGACTGCAGATGGAGGCTTCAACCATGCCCCTTCACCTCTGACTGCTCAGAGTTCTGCTGTAAGACACAGGAACCTAAACCTCAAAAGGGACTCACTCCACTTCCTTCTTTCCCTTATGTCAAGGGCGGGCAGACAACATTCGAGAGAGTCTGAAAAAATTTGGGAAAGCAATGGAGAGAGCGAGTACCCCAGGGCAGAAAAAGAGAAAACTGATGCTCAGGTTCGTATAATAGATAGAAGGTCCTTTGAGCCAAACAGAATCTGTAAAGAAACCACCTCTCTACTGAAAACTATACTACATTTCACATCATCTCTGTGGGCCAAATTTGAGAAATAACACTGAGACGACTTACTTTTATTTTTTCCCCTGCAGTTTTCACAAAATTCTCTCCTCAGAGGATAATAATCTCATTTCTTCAGCCAGGATGAGGCTGCATTCTTTGACCGATTCACTTTTGTATTGCCAAGACAGACCCAAGCATTTAAAAGCCTCTCCTTGCCAGGACATTTGTATATAATATTTTCATCAAATGATCACATCATGTTTCATGCATGCTGGTGGCAGCTCTCAGTTTGTCCCTTCCACCAGCTGAGATATGTGACACTGCCATGTCCCTTTTCTCCTAGCACCAGCTCTGTCTGTGAGAGTAAATGCTGCATGGCAGTTTGTCTGGCATTGCTGCTGCATCCAGGCCAGCATTCCACATGGAAGTCAAGCAGCAGCAGGAACAGAAACCTGGCCAGGGCCATCTGAATGCAGCAGGGCTTCCCTGCAGCACCCCCAGGAGTTTCAGCTCTGCCATTATCTGGTGGTGCATTCTCCAACTCTTTTCTGACAAACCAAGCAGGCTGCTTTCTGTCCCAAGCACATCTGGCACTCAGGCCTTCAACTTGGCAAACAGACTGATGGCCTTCTGTCTTGGAGTGCAAGTGCCTCAAGTACATCCTGATTGGCATCAACAGGCAGAAATTCCTTCTCTCTTTGAAAAAAATTGTCAAGATCTGGATGTAGTGGTACTTTCCTCCATTTTTCTGAAAGGCTGTAAAAATTACTGGCTCCATAGAGTCCTTCTCTTTCAAAACTGTCATAATGTGGCTGGGAATAATCCTGGAAGGGTGCCCAGACCCACGTCCAGCTGCATCCTGAATTTCAGTACAAGTATTTGCATACAGGCTAGTAATTGGCATGCAGCTGGTTTTATGCCAGCTCCAGCAATTGCATAACCCAACTAATCTTTTCTCTGGGCTCCAAAGAGGAGTCTGTGTCTGCTGAGCTTAAAATTTCTGGATGGGATCTGTTCAAGTATGCTCTCACATTTCTATGCCATGCTGCTAACCTCTCCTGAGATACAGTGCTGACTCTTCAAAGAGGAATTTTAATTGAAATTTGTCTGAGGTAGGAGGTGCTTCTGCCTTTCCCTAGGTCTCCTGTGCTGAAACTAGGTGAACAACATGAAAATCCTCCTCCTGCACAGAGGACTGTGGAGGGACTCCTGGCATCTCTAAGACCTTGGACTGCATTTGCCCTTCCAGTGCTGTGGCTGGGGACAGCCAGATAACCAAAAAGAAGGAATGTAGAGTGAGGAACATGCATGTTAATCACAAAAATCAGTAAGGCTTTCTTTGCAAGTTCATAGGTTTGAGAAGGTCTGAGCCTCTGCTATCCCAATTCCTACTTTTTCCCCTTTAGCTGCCATAATTGCTGAAGGGTCTCTGTCAGTCCTGCTTCTTGCTTCTGAAGGCACGTTTCAGTGAGGTTTCAGATCTGATGGGGGGTCAGGGAGGCTGTCTATGTGGCTGAGTCACAGAGCCTGTGCTAACACAGATAACATGCTCCTGGTAACAGTTCTCCAGCTCCAAAACTCACATGCTTTCTGTGATGGTCACATTTAACCACAGCTTTTTGACCTTATTAAGGTGTTTTAAGGGCTTATTTTACTTCTCATTATCCTCCCCTGACTATTTTAGTAATAAATTCACTTTGTACCTTTTAAATTGAGCCTGGTTTTCCCTTGCAGTTTTTTCCACAGTCCTTATCTCAACTCATGAACCTTTTCTTCATTTTTTTCTCTCCTTTGTCCAGCTGTAGCAGGGGGGAAGGGGGAGTGAGTGACTTTCATGAGTGCCTGGTGCTTGGCCAGTGTCAAACCATGAATGACTATTAACCTTGAACCAGATATTCAGGTGAAGAAAATAAGCACATATGAATTCATGCCAGAATACCCACTTTGGATACAGGGAGCTAATGCAGTGGGTGACAAAGTGCTAAGCACAAGAGATAGTTCAGGGTGAGTGCATTCCCTGTTTTAAGACCACCATCACTCTCCTCAAGTGTCCCCTAGTTCTTCCAGCTGCTCTTAAAAAGGAGCCCTTCTCATCCTCCACCAATCCTAATGTTAACAACATCTTACCCTCCATTCTGGCTTTTAAAAGCAGCAATGAAAACCTGTCACAGCAAGTGTCACCATTGTGACAACCACAATACACAGTGCATCCCCACACAATTTCAGAAGGCTTTAAGCATTTGCCCACACACAGTCACACCTCACCTCTTCAGAAGGCTTCAGGCNAACCCCTCTTCTTTATTTCTTTCCTTCCATCACTATTTTGATGGTTAGAAACATTTACCCAAGACACCCCTTTCTTCCCCCCACAGAGGAACTGCAGTGAACCCAAAGTGCTCCCAGTAGATCAGGAGAGAAGCTGTGGCCTATTGTGACACAGAAGTAAAACTGCACTGAGATCTATGTCTCCACTAACAGGACATACTCAGCTCTCAGTAGTGGCATTTTCCTACCCATTCCTGTTCTGTATCCAGGAGTGTGGGTTGCCTTCCTGGTCACATTTGATAGCACAATATATATTCTTCCTGGCAAAAGGATCAGTTTGCTTGCAGTGTTTTACTGCAGTTAAACCAGCCCAAACAGTCTCTCTTTGCAGGCAGCAAATGTGTGGTTTGTCCTTGTCTACACTCCTGCTAAACTGCAGCTGGCACTGATTGATGGTGTTTGTTTCAGTGAGATCATTTTTAATAATGCAGACAACAGGAGGGAAGATCAAGTGCCCTGACCCACCAATTCTGCTCTGCTAACTGCTATCCTGAGCAATAAGAACAAATCTTGGTAATATTTTTGCCAAAGGCCTTCCCAAATAACCTTACACAAGAGAGGGGGAGCAGTTGAACAGCTCATAGGGTGTGAGCAGAGCTGCTGAGGGGGAACCAAAGCAACTCCTCTCCCAGCCTCAGGGCTCAGCTAAGTCAGATTCAAGCCTGAATCTCTTCCCATGCACCGCCCAAGGTTATCTTTGTGGCTTCTCTTACCACAGCCTTTAAGATCACAAATTATAAACAAATAAATAATTCTACAAGATCTTCTAAATAATAATTTCATTCTCAGTTCATAGAGCACCATGCCCAGAACTTAAAAAATATTGGTAAAAGGGATGGGAATATTCATCCAATCCAAAGTATAGGGAGGGATGTTGTTTCTGGAATTATTGTAACTCCTTATTTATCTTTAATAACCTGTCTCCCTTGAGCTTCAGGTGTCCTTGTTCAAATTGCATAGGCAGTGCAAGGCTGCAGAAGTTACAAACCTTGCTATGCCTGGTCTTCAAAGGCTACAAAACATCTGTTGGCTGGCAAGAGCAATTAATTAACAAAATTGAAAAGATGGTTCCTTTGTACAAAGGCTTGGATGAATCAGGGGAGGGGGAGGTGACTCCAGGAAAGTGAAGCCTAGAGAAGGCCTGTAAGCTGTGTGCCTCTGGGCAAATTCCCAAGGCTGAAATCTCAAGGAATTTAATGCTTCTTAATTCCACAGGATCTTTAATTACAGCCAAGAGAAGGCAATGAGATGTGATGTCAGTGTTTAAATGAAAATAAAGATAATAAAAAGCCTGTCAAATTTACCAGCCAGTCTCCCAGACACAGTCCCACACATGCTGAGCACCTGGGTGGGTGTGTAGCAAACCCCTCAGGTTTAACCAGGGCCCCTTGGAGAATCTGAATGCTGACACAGCAGCAAAGAAATTTCCTGTCTCCAGGAACATCCGGAGATGTTGACAATGCTGGTACATGTGCATTTTGGGAAGAGCTCATACTCTCACATGAATTGGACCAACATCCACTTAAAAACCATCCTAGCAATTATGGACTTAATTACAGGTTTGGGTGTTTGCAAGACACTTTTTTTTGGGAAAGCAAAGCTAACCCTCCTAACCCTTCTAGTTTAATACCCCCCCACAGTTCAACAAAACTCCCACTGGGCTGCTGCACAGGGTACATGTGTGTTGCCAACTCCAGTCTGCAGTTTTTAGAAGTTTGGTAATTTTTCACCCAAAAGCTGCCAGGTATTTCCCAGGGGAGCTTAGGATTGCTGGAATTTTTTGGAAATAACCAGCAATGTTCCTCCTGTGCCCTTGCCAAGGTCGGAGAAGCAGCACTTAGGGATGGGACTCAGTGCTCAGGGCCCCAGCTGAGGGCACCATCTCCCTCTGAATCCATGTCTCCTGTGAATTTTCCAGGTGTGAAACTGTCTGGGAAAGGAAAGGCTGGTTCACCAGGGAAGAAGAACTGGGTGACAACAAGAATTTGGATAAACAAGTGTCTCCCTGTTCTTCTAAGTTGTTCTAAGCCTTCTGATGTTAACATTTTTGTAATGGAGTTTCTCATGTGCTTTTATGTAATTAATGATTGGTTTGCATTCCTTTCTGGAGGAGGAGAAATTTGATGTACTGCTGGTTTGACTGGAGAGGTGGCAATTTCCTCCTCCAATCCATGGTCACTTTTTAAAGTCTATAAATATTGGAATCAGAAATAAAGTACACTTTTTTGCCTTGGACATTCTGGCGTGTGCCTATCATTCATTTCGTGTTCTATTCTGACAAACAGGCCCAGCTCAGGCTCCTCCCCCTGCCCAAGCCCTTCCATAAAATATAATCTATACTATACTATAAAAGATATTCTATGATTTGCATTAATACTTTCCCTACTCGTCTCCCTGGCCCTGTTCTCCTCCAGCCTCCTAGGAGACCCAGAAAACTTTACAGCAGCCACCCTGTAGTTACTCCTGCCCACATCAAACCCGAAAGATACTTTCACCCTGAGCCAGCTCCTGCCCCTTTGCCTAAAGTGAACAAAGGAGAAATGTCCCTGACTGCATGCCAGCGCTTGGCACAAGAGGGACAAAGTGCCCAGGGCTCCAGCAGCTGCTCTGGGATCTCTGGAGTCACCCTTGGATCAGTCACCCCAGTCTGACACCTCTCTTGCAGTTCTTTTCTGCATCTGCTCCTGAGTTATGGAAGAGCTGCTTGAAGTCCAAGCAAGCTTGAACCTGGAGTTTAGTTGCCCAACTCTGACACGGAGATGATGGCTGGTCAAGCAGGGGAATGCAAGCACCAGGCACCAGCTGCTTCTCCCCAGCAGGCCACAGGTAGCACCCTCACGGTAAATTAAAATTAAACCTGCCAGATGCATAGTGGGGACTCAGAGGAATCTAAAGAAATTTCTATTTAGAAAAAGCCCCATAAAGAGACTCACTGCACTCTCTTAAAATAAGACAGAAGAAGAATAATATGGCCACATATCAAATACACAGGAGAATAACCTTAAGCTGATAAACAATCACCTATAATTAAAAATTAAGGATTGCTTTTCTTCAGTGATTTTGATTTCTTTTCAGAAATAATTAACCTTTCCTAGCATATGAAATGTTTCTGCCAAACAAGAATAAACAGAAGACTAAATATGTCTCAAGGCTGAAAAAAAAAATCAGATCTGTGCAGTCATGGGGTTCCTGTACATTTTCCATTTAAACCCATAACTCAAGCTTTATATTTACTTTGTTAATTAAAACAGAGATTTATTAAATTTGTATCTTAAAAATCCAATAAAGAAGAAGCCACCATAGGCAAAAGCATTTCCCTTGATACAGCTGTTAGTGGGCTATCAATCAGCCATGAACACAGATACACAACCCACTGTGCCTATCAGAAAATTATAAACCCACACCCCACTGATGGAGGGAAGTTTAGATTATCAGCAGCATTTGCCACTACCCCACAAAATACAGAACTGTGTTCCATACTGGCAACTTCAAGGTGATTTTTTTCCCTCTGAGGTATATTATGCTTTTTATTATTATTATTATTCCCCCAGTATTACCTAGCTCAGAAATGAATCCAATGCAAGTATCCTGGATGCAGAAAAGCTGGAGAGCAGACAGGGCTCTATAAATATGGGATACCAAAACATGCTGTTCTTTCCCTCAGAATTCTTTCCCAAAAATTTTGAACTGTTCATGAAATAACCAATACACTTTGCCTGAGCAAGGAAGACACTGAACTAAAAAGCAGACGTGCCCTGAGAGCTTTCATGTGCTTCCCCTGGCTGAAGGTTATGCTGAACTTTACTCAGGGTGAATGGATTGCCTGGATTTTGTGAAGTGTGCTGGGTCAGACAGGATGCACGGCAGAAACTGGATTAGCATGAATTTCTTCTGTGCTTCTCTCTCACTGCTTGGCAAAATAAATATAAAAGAGTCTTTAACTTTTAACTTGGCTCTGGGTTTGCGGAAGGACGTACTGACTTGAGAAGTTTCTGTTTGTCTGTTGATACATTGTGTAATTAACCTTGTGACTGATGAATTTCTAGAAAATTCTTTGTATGTGTCAGCATCCTTCTAAATAAAACACATCCAGTCTCCTGACATGGCACTGCACTAACAGCTCTAACAACCAAAGCCTAATTATACAAATTATTACAGTCAATATTTTGGCCTGATTGTGGCTCTTGGTGGTGCCAAACAGTTGTAATATGTAAAGGGGTGAAACTTGTAATGAAAAATTAAGTCTAGGCTTTGAGATTCTTCACTCTCCATGCAAGTGAGATTTCTCAAAGACTATAACATGTTTTGGTGTTGCTCTCAAATCTTTTCATGTGTTTGCACATGTGAATTCCTTGTGTATCACTTAAAACCAGAAAAATCCATGTGGCTGACCTGAAATGTCTTTCACTGCCTCCCATGGCCTATGAGAGTTCCTACCAAGGAGCAGAAATTAAAGCCATGAGCAGCACAAGCAGCCCTTCAAATAACAACTAGATTTAACTGCACTGCAATGCTTTTATCAGCACCTTCTGCAGAAATACCTACTGTGTTAATTTGACTGAATTGCTCTTTGAAATATTTTCACTTGGAACAAATATAAAATCATCTTGGGTAACCTGAAAATATTTCTATCACTACTGAACTTTTTATTTGCAGAAAACCAGTGCTCATGTATATTATTAATATATTACTAGTACAAAATGCAGTGACCCATTTAAAGGCCAATCAAATGCTCAAAAAGGCAAATAAAAATACATAAGACTCATGTGGATTTTAAATTAATCAAAGCCTTTAGGAAAATTAATTAATACCCAAATAACTGTCATTCCTGAACTGTTTCTTGGTCAACAGAAATCAGTTATCAGCTCCCAGCCNTTACTGTTCTAAACCTTTTATTTTGCTCTATATATATTGTTATATTCTAAAACTTAAAGTTTTTTACTTAGTGATATTACACACTTTTAATTAAAGCACATGTTTGTGATCTTAGTGTTATTAATAAATTTTGGGGGTTTTATATGGCTTCAGGTTAAATATAGTATTTTCATCTGGGTCTGTGCCCTTTAGCACGGGAATTTTAAAATTCTCAACATCACACCACAAAAGAGTTGGTTTCTTTGGATTTCAGCTTGCCTCAGTTTACTAAACGTGGCTCCTTTTATAGGGATTCCATCTCTTTATACACACAGCAGTTAGAATCCAGATGATCAATCCCAGAGAGTTTGCAAGTTTATGGGACACAGAACTTACAGGAAATTTCAGCTGCCTCTCCCTAAGAGCCATTGCTGACTATGTAAAATTTTATCAGAATCATTATTTTCTGGCAAACCAGAATTTCAGAACCACTCAGCTCTGGGGCAGATCCAGAATGCACTGCTGTGTTTAGGAGTCAAAATGAGGTCTCTGGAAAGTGTCCCCTCTTCTGAGTTCAGGTTTTCTTTTCTGACCTTTTCTGATCCCATGGAAGCATGCAGTATTTTCATTTCTGACAGATTTTAAGCCACACCCACTGATGTGTAACCCTGTTGCCTCTTCTCAGGGGTGGGAGCTTTCACTCATTAATTACAGAATATTCCAGGGCTGACTGCAATTGGCCTTTAGCCAGCTTCCCACAGAGAAAGCCAGGGTAACTGGAAGATATTTCATCATACCCTGGCACTTCATATTTCTCCATCACTGACAGGACCATCATCCTGCAAAAGTCCATTTCCAACTCAGCTGTCTGAGAAGAATGAAAAATTATTCCTCTAAAAAGTCTAAGCAAGGGAAAAGAAAAAAAGATAAACAGATTGGACCCAATTTAAAAGTTGCTGGGAATGGAAAATGACATGAGAAGACACAAGCAATAGTTTATTTAGGACAACCTCTGGCTTGGGCTTAAATGCCCATTTTTGGCTAAGGCAGGCAAGTGGTCTTTTCCAAAGCTCTGCTTCTCTAGGGGATTCATGTTGTGGAGATAATCTCAGCAGAGATATGATGTCCTTTGCTCTAGCACCTGTCACAGAGCCCCTTTTCTTGTCTTGCCAAGCTCTCAAGGGGCCATGCCTGCTCCCTGGAGTAGCAAACAGAAGGCATCTGTCACAGTGCCGTTCTGTCATTAAAAACAAATGGAGAAATAACAAGAAAATAAAGAAACAGCCAGTGATGGGGAGCCTCTGCCAAAACCTCTCCAGTTTAAGATGTCACTGTTGCTGTAACAAAAGGACTGGATGAAATGCACTTACACATGCCCGTGTTGCTACCTTCATAATTTCTTGGCTGAATGAACAATTCTGTGTTCTGCTTTATCCCAAGAGTAAATACTACTGCTCAAAAAAACCCCCACAACCCAAAACATCATGAGCTCTCCTGAAGTATATTGTCCAAAGGATGCAAGCCCATACCTTCTATCAAATATGACACCCTATAAGCCTTTCAAATCAATTGTAACCATTTTCTGTGGTTTATTTATACCAACAAGCAGAAAGAGCAACTCGCATCTACCAAAAGAGAAAGAGGGAGAGAAAAGGGCAGCTGTGCAGGAACTCAGAGTTCTGAAATACTCTGTATTTATATAGCACAGAGAGGGAAAACCCACAGGCTGCAGTTCCAGAATGAAGTTCCCATTGATTCCTACTTCCTACAAGCTGCTGGATCAAATACCATACCCATTATTTATGACTGGAGGTTCTTAAGTAATAAAAACCCCATAAAACATCCCATTTTTTCCTTCTCCCTTGTATATACACTCATTTTGCAAAATGAGTGTGTTCTTTCTTCAGCCTAGGGCAATCTGCAATCCATCCCATTACCACCCAAGACAGCACATTTAAAACAGAAAGCTACAACTACAGTATATGGCACTCCAAGGCTTTTTGCTTAATACTGGTTTTGGCACACCCATGAGGTTTCTAGGCCAGAAAACAAAACTGGCAGTAATCTGCCATGATATTTCTGGTGCAAAGACCACAAAAAAAAAAAAAAAATTTGGTCATAACCAATCCAAGACAATTCCTAGTACCACCAGCATTCTCTTCATTGCATAGTACACAATGATGAACAAAAAAAGAAGGCAGAGATCATGAGAAAACACTTAAAATCTACAAAAATTAGCTTCCACACAGAATTGCCCTTCTCCCTCTTAAAATTCAAAGTTAATTTTGAAATTAAAAAAAAAAAGTAATTAAAAAATTAAAAAAGCCTCCTGAAATGTCAGCAGCACCATGAATATGGGGTGGAGGTCCATAGCCAGGAACTCATCTCATCAAAGCAAGGCTCTTGGAATGTTTTCCCAACAGCTGAGGTACAGCATTTCCCTGATGTTATCACAGGCTGAAGGAAGTGAAGCTGATTGTTACTTGTTAGATTCAGTTTCTTGACAAATCACAGGCCTAAGTAGTCATGGATTGCACATTGATTTTAGCCTTTCTTTAGGACTCTGTGTAAGGGGTGGCAACATGAGAAATGAGTAACTTAGTGCTGCTCAGAAGGAGGTAAAACAGCTGATGCATTCAAGGAACCAGATGTTCTTGTGAATACTTGCAAAGCTGAGTTGAAGCCATCTGGTCTCAATGCTTTGCCACTTGGAAGATGTAATGCTGCATTCTCAATTTCCTCTGTTGATATTGCTGATTCTAATTGAGGTTTCTTTTCCTCTGAGGGTCATGGGGTTTTTAAGTTTCTCCCAGAAATTACATCCGGATTCAAAAGTGACACTTTTCAATGTGAAAGGAAGTCTAAATAAAACAGAATAAAGGCTCTGTCCCTTATTCATTCCCCATGTGCCCCAAGCATTGGAAAGGGATAATTAGGTATCAGTACCAGGCGGAGTTCTTCTCCAAACCTCAGTCCTCCTTTGCACTTCAGTTACAGGTGACACTTTGTGGTCCTGACACCATGAGGTTGGGGAGCAATGAACCTTGGCCTGCAAAGCTCAGGGAGTTATTTTAAGACCTTCTGCTCTGTGTCTAGGGCACCCTTGAACACTTGTGCCTGCCAGGGCTGTCCAATGGAGGGTATTATCTCACACCAGATGCCTGTTCCACAGGGATTTCTCAGGTGCTGCAACATTCCCAGGGCAGCCCTACCCTTCTCAGTTTGGGAAGGACATTGAGATGTTTGAGCACATCCAGAGGGGGCAAGGAGGCTGGAGAGGGGCTGGGAACACAAACCCTGTGAGGAACCACTGAGGGAGCTGGGGGTGCTCAGCCTGGAGAAAAGGAGACTCAGGGGTGACCTTATCACTCTGCACAGCTCCTGAGAGGTGCCTGTGCTCAGCTGGGGCTGAGCTCTTTCTCCAGAGAGCACTGACACAACCAGAGCACACAGCCTCAAGCTGTGCCAAGGGAAACACAGGTTGGATATCAGGAAAAAGTTTTTTACAGAAAGAGTGATAAAGTTCTGGAATGGCTGCCCAGGGAGGTGGTGGAGTCACCATCCCTGGGTGTGTTTAACAAAGCCTGGATGTGG
>WBNQ01080548.1:14388-30186 GCA_013401375.1 Spizella passerina
GAGCACAAACAATGGCAGAATGAAGAGAGAAAAAGAAGGATGGGATTTCATGGGCTAAAGCTGTAATTGGACAGTTAACTCCAATATGCAAATGGACCAGAACTTATAAAAGTGAGAGACCCGTGACCAGTTGTCCATTTTGGTTCATCTTGGGTGCAGCCCTGGCTGGGCTCTTGTGCTGCCCAAGGTGCATCCATTGAGGCCTTTTAATAAATCCCTGCTTTATTCTTCAGCTCTCTCTAGTCTGCTCTAGGTCAGCCTGCACAAGGCATCAAGAGGAGCCGTGCTTATTTACAGCATTTGCAAATCCTGCCCTACATGTGCAGCTCTGCCCTTCAGATGTTCTTTTTGCCTTCCTCTGTACTCATCCTCTCTGTGAGAGGTCACAAGTCAGCACTGAGGAGAAAGAGGCTCCATCAGGATAAATGCCAACTGCCCTTTAGGGATACTTGCAGCGAAGCTGCTTTTGCGCTGGATGGTCCCTGGGATCCTTCTGGAAGTGGGCTCTGCTGCAGGACTGCCTGATGCCACACCTGGGCACGTAGGCAGAGTGAGCACATGGTCTATTTTCAGCACAGAGCTTTTGATTTCTGGGTCTTGGGAGGTTTTTTTAAAAAATCAAATGGGCTACATAAAGGAAATGTCAACTTAATGGTTCATGAAAGCACTTTCCTTGAGAACAAACATTAACTGTTCAGCATAACTGAACATGAAATTTCTGCTCTGGAACAGGCTGTGCATGCGAGTTTGCACAGAAAGGCCATGCAGAAGATGGAGCTGGTATAACACTGACACCTACAAAACAATCTGAACAGTCCCTTCCCCAGCTGCTTTCTCCAGGCAAATTCAAGTAAATCGGGGCAAAGAATTTCTGACACTTCTGAAGTCTGCAGCATTATCACTGGAAAAATGTTCCTATCAAAATTTTTCTGTGCCCAGTTTATTCTGTTACTTCTAGTAACAGCTCATTCCCCATGTCTGGACTTTATCTTTCAGAATTAAAGCAAAGAAAGAAGCCAGGCTTTTGCTGCTGCAGCATTCCCAGCCCTCCTCCACAGTATTTCATGCAAAATCGAAGACCTTCCAAATTTGCATTCTTTCTTACTTGGAAAAATCCTACCAACAGGAAGCAGTTACTAATATTCCCTTCTGCCACCCCATTTCTGTAATGGCAGGTTGCTTGCTTTGTAGTTCTTTATAACAAGGCAGAACAAACCTCACAGCAGTCAGGAATAGAAGTGTGCCCATGTACTGGGAACATGCTTCTGTTCCCATGTGAATGCACATTGTTTCAGGAGAGCTTTGATGACATGGTGTCAGAAATAAACCAGTAGAGAGATTGCTCCTGTCAAGTAATCACAAACACCCAATTTTAGTGCTGCAGGATGTTTCAGCTCTAACAAGAACCAAGCAGAGGGAAAGCTGTACCCATCCCTGCCAAGTTCAGGAAGAACAAGGTGAAATCTGAGGTGAACTGAGGCTGCTGGTGTTGGAGACTGAAATCTTATAAATTATAGCTTAAACATTTTCATGAAGGACTTTTGCCTGTTATAGCAAAACTGTATTAAAGCTGCAAGAAAACCATCAAAACCCTGAATGGGATCCTAGACTGCATGTTGATAGTTAACCCCTGTCACTCGCCTCCTGTCCTCCCCCAACCCATGCTCTTTCCTTTTCCTTTTCCTTTTCCTTTTCCTTTTCCTTTTCCTTTTCCTTTTCCTTTTCCTTTTCCTTTTCCTTTTCCTTTTCCTTTTCCTTNAAAATATATCAAGATTTTTGGCACCAACATCTAACATAATTTGGTTTTCATCACATTTTCGGGTGAATTTCAAACCTTTCTGGGTTCAATCCATTTGATTCAAAGAGGCTTAGTTTCTTTTGGTCTTCTGTATTAATTTGGATTGTAACAGCTGGTAGAAGGGGTGTGTGCAGAGTGCCAGAGTTTTGGCCACTTGAGAGTCAAAAACCTGATGAGCATCCCTTGAGAATGCCATGCCTTGTGCCCAGCTGCAGCTTCCTCTGGGAAAGTGGGTTGGGGAGGTTGTGGTAAAAGTCAAGGGCCTGGCATTAAGGAAATGCTTTTCTTGAGTTCCTGTGGAATTTAGCAGACAAACAAATGTGCTGCAGACAAACCATGTGCTGCTGAACCCCATGGAAGAGGAGGTTTCACCATCACTGAGCAGTTTATGTTCTCACTTCTCACAGCAGAAGAACATTCCTCATTAAAATTTCCAATGTGACATCACAGAAAGCTCAGATCTAACAAATCACTCCAAAGACAAGCCACCTTGAGATGACTAATTCTTGAAATCAATTATAACACTGGGAAGAGAAATAAAAAGTGATGTAGGAAACTTGGAACTCTTTTAGAAGAGAAAGTCTCTCCTAAGCCAAAAAATGGAGGCAGATAAGGCAGCATTTCCAGGGACCCCCAGGCTGGCCACAGCAGCAAGAAAAACAAGTATTTGTTAGTTTTACTATCACTACTGCAGTGTAACTAGCCAGGGCTCACCCTTTTTAGAAACAGCAGAAGACATTGCTTTTTTGGCTAAAGCCCAAACAAACTTCAGTGATGCAGTTTGAGGACCACAGCCTCAAAGGAGTGGGAGATTTTATCATTATTATGTGTTTACGGGCTCTCCTGGCAAATCCTGCTGCATCCAGAGAGTGCCAAAATAGCTGTGCTAGCTCTGCTGGCCCAACACTGTTTTCTGCACTGACTGCTTTGCCCAATGAAATATCTCCACCACCCAGGACTGAATTGCTGCAGGAGAGAGATAAATTTGTAAGTGATATTTTGATTTGGGATTAAATCATTAGTATTATCTGGCCTAGTTTCCTGAACCAGTAAGTGAAGACATGTTGTTGTAGATGAGAAAATAATCCAGCTGTAGAGCTGCTACAGAGAGAAAACATGGGAAATAGTTTCATAACCAGGTTAGGTGAAGCCTGCAAGTCCTGTTTTCAGGAGATTGGAAATTTTGAAATCTGACTTCATTGTCTTTTAAGCTGAAAGTCAAAAATTTAAATTCCTCTAGCAAAAAAGATCCCTTTTTTTCAGATCACTTGAAACATTTCATTTCAGCAAATGTAAATATTTCCCTTTGATTTGCCCTGAGAAAAATTTAATATATATTACAAAGGAAAATATTCAAAGCAAAAAGTATTTTTCAAATAAAAAGCTGAGACAGTGCATCAGCAGAACTATCCTGGGAGAGTTAGGAAATCCCCAAAGTAACTTCTGCTGAAACAGCCTCCCTTACAAAATCAATCCAGTTCTGAAAGAAGCACATATTGCCACTGAACATGATTCACTTGCAGCTTTGCCAGGGTCCCACTTAGACAGTCTCATGGCCCAAAAAAAGCCCACAGGACAAGCCCTGAAATGATCTGTCCTTCCACCAATTAGGCTCAAAACACTCTCTAGTGCATAATGAAGAACAGAAGAGCATGTTCACAGCTGGGAGTGAGAAAAAGAGATAACTGCTAAAACAGGAGCATTACTGCAAAGGGAATATTTAGTATATTACTTAATTAGAAGGGTATTTTCTGCTCTTTCTTGCTCGTTTACAGCACTCAAAATGTCTTGCAAAAAGTGGAGTGCATGAAAACTGAAACAAACAGGTTTTACATTTTCATCATGTTCACAACTAACTCTAATTAAGATCTTTTCTCAAAATGTGCAGAATCTAGAAAGAAAGTGTGCATTATCTTGGGAAACTAAAAATATGCCTCCCCAGGCAATGGTAAGGTTGTCCTGTCAGAAAGCTCCCTCCTGCCTTGAAATCTTGACAGGAGAATATGATGATAACGAGATATTAGCAGTTGCACAAAACTAGCAGAGAGGACTGAAATAAAACATACCATGAGAGAGTGAACTGCTTCTTCTCATTATCATTTTGATTAGAAATGCACAAAAAGCCAAGAAATGTTTTCCTCATTACCTTTTCACAAGAAAGGTCACGAAAGGGCTTCCTGATGTCTTTAAGACAAGGGATGACAGCACTGTGTGATGAATACTTATTTTCATGATATTTGCCTGAAACTTTCAAATCTTTACGAAGTTTGGCATGCTCACTCTGAGTGAATTCCAAGCCACTTGTTAAAGATAATACACAACAATTTTACACAGCAAGCTTTCAAGTTTTTAAGGAGACAAGACAAAATAGCTGTCAGGGCAGCTAAGAAAAGTTCCTAATGTGATGATGCCTTTTTGGCCCTAATAACTTAGGGAGTAATTTGTTCTCACTGTCACTGAATTCACCTGGATTTTTACTGAAAGAACATCTGGAGCCACCTGAGACACTTGGTGGTACCTCCTGCTCCCTGCCTGGGCACTGCAAAAGCAGGGTAATGGGCAGCAGGCTTTGTGGTGAATTGTGGAATGGATAAGCATTTACTCAGAAAAGCAGAAAACTTTCAGGATTGTCAGCAGCTTCTAGCTCCTTCCCAGTGTAGAAAAATTCCTCACAAAGAAAGTGCTAAGGGCAGAGGTGCATATATTTGCAGCACAAACTGAATGGGGATTGGGCACTTGGGGAAAGTGTCCAGTGTGTCTATAAAGTACCAGAAATGTCTGGCTGGGACATGCCAGTGGCCTGGCAGTCCAGTCCAGATGGCAAAAGGGCTGGTCCTAAGGGAGAGGAGGTGGCCTGGCTCTCTTTCAGCACCCCCTCTACCCACAGATGTTGCCTTGGGGATGTCCAGTCCCTTTCCAGCCATTTATGAACCTGTGGTCACTGAGCTTGGCCAAACCCTTTTGAGCCTGCTGGCAGTACCTGTCTTTCCAGACTTACAAGGCAGTGAGTGATCACCACCTCCTGTGCAAAGAAATCCTTTTGTTTTATCTCCTAGATATCAATCTTGTACTTATTTCACTGAGTGCCCCTTGCTCTATCATGGCAGCATTTAGTGATCAGTAATTCTAAATTCAACTCATCCGCTGCCTTCCTGATTTTTTCAGATGTTAATCATACAGCCTTCAACTGTCCAAAGTGAAGTCTCAGATTTTTCAGACACTCCTTATAAAGCACCAACTCCATGCACCTGGATCACTTGCCTTTCTCAGTACCTGCTGTGATTTTACAACAGCCTTCTTTGGATGTAAGACTAGTACCACAGGTTTGTGTTCTTAATTATAGCTCTAAATGGTCCAGTTGAACTAACTTACCTTTGAAAAAGTACTGCACAAAGTCATAAAACATCTCTCAAAGGAAAATAAATAACATGTTTCCTGCATTCCTGGTTCTCATCTGCTAAAGCCAAACCATCTCTGATGTTTACCTGATAAAGAGAACCCCATTTCCCAAGGTAAAACCCCAGATTTTCCAGAAGCCCTGTGGTTTATTGACTACAATAACTATTACCTCTAATAACTTAGAGAGTAATTTGTTCTCACTGTCACTAAATTCACCTCCATTTTACTCAAAGAACAGCATCTGAAGCCATCTGAAACAGCTGTGTCACCTGAGACACTTGGTGGCACCTCCTGCTCCCTGCCTGGGCAACTGGAACACTTCTGCCAAAGCAAGGTAAAGGTCTCTTGTCTATTTTTTTAAATTTACTTTACCACATACCTGTAATACAGTAACTCTGGACATCATGCTACAACAGAAGAGGAGAGCTATAATTCTGAGAGCAGAATTTGTTGGTGGCTGCAGCAAGATCTGGGACCCAGAAGACCCAGGTGTAATTTCTTGCTATGCACAAGATTTTCTGCTCCCTTGGGCAGGTTATCCCTATCCTGCCTCTACAGACACAACAGCAAGCCTCTGACTCCTGAGGGTGCTGCACAGCTACAGACACTGATAAAGGGAGATCCTCTGCCAGCCAAAACCAGCAGACAGAAAAAGAACAGTTGCTGCAAGGCAAGCAGGGAAAGTCTTGAAGGCTTCCATTTGAAATGCTTTGTCAAAGGCTCCCTGGGGCCAGCACAACAAAGAACATTATCTTAACCTCAACTCATAAGGTGCTCCTTTACATTGTGGCTGGGGAAAGGCTGCTCCTCAGGCTGCTGTGGAGCTGGAAGAAGAAAAACCCTTCACCCTGTGTGCAATGGTGGGAGGGAACTGTGGAGGCCTGTGTGCCTGCTAGGGGACTTCCTGGGGCTGTGCCCTTGGACACTGTCCCCAAAACTTTAACCTCTCCCACGGACACCTGTGACATGCTGTCAGTCAATGCCAGTGCCACTCCCCCTGTTGGCCTGCTGGCTGTTCAATGGCCTGTTAACCATATATGGTAAAGGTTCTAGAAGTTTCTTTGTACTCTTGTTGGTGTGTACCCCTGTCTGTTTACCCTTGTGTTTTCATATTGGTCACTGTAACCTTTTTCCCACCCACACCTTCAGGTGATTGGTTGTTGCTGTTGGCTCCGCCCCTTTGTACCAGTATATAATCCTTGGACACTCTCTCCCTGTCTTTGTCCCTGGACCATTTCTGTGTATAGATAAAATAAACTACCACAGCAAACCTACACAAAGAGCCTTCCTGCCTTCTCCATCTTAGATTACCACAGTCTGTGAGTGTTGTATTTGCTGGGCACCATTTTTCCAGTGCCAACACACAAAGAAATGCAAGCTCAAAATGCAGGACTGGAAGTCTAGACATCAAAAGTTCGAGAAGTCTCACCATGGAAAAACTTGGGATGGAGAATCACAGAGCAAACAATCAGGCCACAGAGAATACAACTCAAAACCAATGTCAACAATTTACAAGATTTACAGTGGCTTTTGGATCAGGCCAATTTTAGGAATTACCAAAGACGAACTTGCACCACTTTTCAACTTCTTGAGAGGAGTCTGCAACACTGAATGTCCCAGAACCCTCACAGCTGAGGCCCAAGGTATTTGCTGTGAGTTTTGTGGAGCACTCTCCTCGAGGGGACTCTTCAGGAAGGTTGCAGCAATCTGCCATGTGTCTGGACTGCAACAGTGAACCAAAAGCACCTCCTGTTCTCTGAGCAGCACGAGGAGATGTGCGCAGAACAGGCATTAGCTCCTGTCCCCATTCTGGAGGCGCGCGTCACGGCGGCTCTGGGGAGGATCTTTCATCTTGCTGCTGCCTGCTCTGCCGAGGGACGGGGCTCCAGCACCGAGAGACCTTGGGCCTCCCACCACTGCAGCACAGCTTCGCCTCCCAAACAGAATTATTAAGTGCTTTTATTAACTTGCAAGTTTGCTCACTGGCTAAACAGCTAATATGCACCTTGGCTCCTCGCCCCAGGAGGGATCTTGCTGTCTTCAGCTCCCAAAGAAATTGGTTTATTCATACCCACATCGTCCTGTGGAAGGCAAATGTGATTGCTTTTAATATAACATTAATGTTTTGAAGTTTTGATTAAAGCTAGCCACCGTTATGGGAAAATCACTGAGGTTTTGTTTTATTTTTTTAATACGTTGATTACTCATCTGTGTGCATATCCTATGAAGAAAGTTAACAGCGAGATATTTTCAAAAATAAATACGTATTTTCTCTTGGTAAAAGATTTATCAAATCTTAAAAATCAAAGGAGAAAAAGCAGTCACTATCTTTCAAAAAAAAAAAAAAAAAGAAAAAAAAAAAGGTTACCACAAAGTAGAAGATGGAGCTCTTTCCCAGTACCAATTTAGAGAAATAATGCACTTCTTGCACTTTCAGTTAACAAGCAATGTCCCTTTTAGCTTCCTCCACCAAACAGACGTTCACTGTTGCACAGACTTTCTCAAAAGCTGATTTACACCTCAAAGCAGGCTGCAATCCACTATATGCATAAACATTTGGTTTATGAAGATTTTTGTCCAAATTTATAGGAGCAAGAGGTAATGGAATAAAAATACACAAGAAAATATTCTGTGTATAAAGATGGGTTTAAATTAGAGCTGCTATGTTTATAGCATTCGCTACTGTCGTCTACATTGAACAGGTTTTTTCCTTGAAACTTTTGAGCTCAGTTATTTAAAATAAAAAAAAAAAGAGAATGATGACTCTGATATTCTCACTTCAATGATTCAGTCCAAAAAATACAGAAACTTCCCTTGGGAATTTCAAAAATTTTTCTTCTTAAATTGAAGACAATATTCTGTAGCTATCCTAGGGGCTAGATTTTGATATTGATGCTTTAGTCTATTTTTCTCCAGTTCTCACAGAAGAAATGAACCAACACCCTTAACAGTGTAAATCTCAAATGTTTTTATTAGTATTATTTTCATGCCTGCAAAAGAAGAAAGAAACAAGAAGTCCTATATTGCCGAAACCTTCAAATAAAAACTGCTGAACTTACCATCAGTGAGCTAAACCAGAATTTGGAAATACAGCAATGACTTTCAGGCAGGAAGAAAAAAAGCATTAGATTAACAAATACAAATTGCTCATACAACACCTGTGTTATAAAAAACATTATTGACTTGCCAACCTGGAATTAAATCCTATTGTTTTGATTGTTTTAATTTTGCTGCTGTATACACAAAATCCTCTGCTGCTTTTTCAGTAAACCAAGAATAAACACAAACAGAAAATTAAAAAAAGCTTCTCAAAACTAGAGGAAAGAAAAGCTATACAAACTTGGAAAAGGGGCAAGGGTGGATTTTCCCCTTGAAAGAGAAAAGCCTCTCCAGTGAAAGCTGGCCATCATCTTTGAACATCCGGCCAGGGAAGGAAAGGGCAGCATGTGCTGGAGGTTCCAGAATAATTCCTTGCTCCATGAGAGACAACTCTTCAGAATGGCTCTCCTGCATCATCCCACCCAGCACAGATCCACACTACCAGTGAAAAAAGCTTCACCAGCACTTGCCTAGAAGCAATGGTCACACTGCTTCCCAAATCAGAGATGTGATGCCACAGACATTGAAATTACTGGTCCAAGGATAAAAAAAATAATAAAAAAGGAGTAATTGTGTTCTAGACAAATAAACAATTTTAGATGGCAGCTGCAGCACGTAGAAGCACTTGAGGCAGCAAACTAACTACTGGCTGATCTCCATCACTACTTCCCAGTTTCCTTGCTCAGCAGCTCCCTAAGTACATTATTTCCTTTAACTTGCTGTTGACAATATTTTCATACACAAGGTTAAACATTGGGAACAATCCACTGCTCTTGGAATGGGCTCTTTTTTTCTCAAACTATTCTGACCCTTCCAAATAAAAACTGCCCACCTCTCCTTCCCACCTGCTCAGCACAACACTCTGTGCTTAGCCTCTGCTGTGGTGGGTTCTGCTCCAGGCCCAATATTTTGGGTTGTGCAACTGAACTTGGGGAGTCAGAGACTCTCAGGAGCACAGACTGTCCAGCAGCAATACAGAGACCTACAATGTCTGTGGAAACCCTTCAGCAAAGGATGCATCACAAAAAGTGACCAAAGGACAAGACTTCAGGAGGTGACAGTCAGCAAGGCAAAGGGACACAGCACTCAGACCTGTGGGAGCCACAATTCCCACACCATTCTTTGGTAATGTTTGTCAGCTGGGATGTACTGGAAAAGAACAGAGTAAATTTAGAGGTCTGCTTCAGATCTCTCAGCAGGGCTGGAGCCTCTTGGGGAAATACCATACTTTGTTCCTCCAAAGAAATGCAGCACTGGTAACTTCCCCACCAAAGTAAGCAAACAGTTTGCAAAAGCAGGAATTTCACAGATCCAATATTTTCAGCTGCAAACATTTTCTTCTAATAGTTATACCCAGATGGTGGAATTAGCATTGCACCATTGTCTTAGGTGCAGTGCAAGATGGAACCAAAAGTATGGATTCTGTTACCAGCTGGGACAGTGTTCTTTATCTTTTCCATGACTCATTCTTCATAACTCCAGGGGATATCTTCTGTTCATGGGCCAGCTGTTAAAACCAGGTGGGGCAGGTTTTTTTATCTCTTCAACAACCAATCCTTCCTCCAGGAGATCTCTTCTGTCCATGGCCACTGAGTGTCCCTGCATGGCTGATAAAATTCCATCATCCCATGGGGAGATGCTCTGCCCAGGAGAGGAGCCAAGCATTCCTACCTGGATACAATCTGAGGTTTGGGACAGCACAGCAGCCTTTGCCCACTGCATTCCCAGAGGGAGCCCAGGCCCATCTCCAGCACCCCTGGAGCTGCAGAGGAAACTCCCCCCTTGTGCAGGATCCCTGCTGCAGCAGAACCACAGCTGGCACTGCAGGAGGGCTGAGCCCCCATGGGATGGGGCTGTGCCACCGCCCTGGCACACAGAGGGTCAGCTCCTGTTCTGACTCTCTCAGTGCTATTTTGGATTACTGCATTATTATTTTAATTTTCCTAGTAAAGGACTGTTACTCCTATTCCCGTATCATTGCCTGAGAGCTCCTTAATTTCAAAATTATAATAATTGGTAGGGAGGGATTTTTCCATTTCAAGGGAAGATCCTGCCTTCCTTAGCAGACACCTGTCTTTTCAAACCAAGACAAACACCTACACCAAAACAGCCCATTTTTCCTACTAGGAATAAGTACAGTAACAGCCTGATGCTTCCCTGTGCTCACACAGCCTGAAGTGCCACTTGAATGCAGAGCCAGCATCTTGATTTTCTGACAGACACTACGGCCTTGTGAGGTTGGCCAGTCTTTCATTTTGTGTTCCTTAACCTTCTGTATGACACAAATATTGACTCTGGAGAAGAAGCCACCACGTGAAAAAAACATGATGTGGATTTATGCTGCCCTGAGTGCTGCAGCCTGGATCTGTGGCTTGCAGAGGTGCCTCAAGGCTCTCAGCACAATCCCTTTGGAGAAGCCTGGTGTCCAGCCCCATGTGTCCCTCCCCACACCTGCAGCTCTGCTTTTCACACAGACCCAAACATGAGCTCCTTTTGAGGAGCAGCAGTTCTGTCCAACCCCACTTTCCACCTCAACTGGAACGGCTGCTCTGTGGGAGATCAGAAGTGCCAGTCGGGAACCCATGACACACTCCCTTCTCCAGCCCTGATTAAAGCATTTCTGTTCTCTGCAGGTGCCTGCTGCGCCTGGACTGCTGCCTCCCACCAGCCAGCCCAGCAGGAGAGCGTGGAACATCACAGAGGTCCTCACATCAGGAGCCCTTGGCTCACTGCACAAGGCCAACACTTCAAAAAACCATAACATCTTTCTAGCAGATATACATTCTTCTACTCAAGATGGAATATCAGACTGTCCTGCCTAATATTCTCACGAGCAAACCATGGAAAGACAATCCTGGGAAGAGTTTGGGGATGGGTGGCAGCTGGTTGAGTAGCTGTGTGCAGGGAACAGCTTCTGATGTCCTGAGGTCAAAATGGAGCCCCACAAGGAACCTTACTTGGATTCTCCTGGGGGAGCCTGAGGGACAGACAAGAACATATGCTCTTATGTTTTCAGACAATGTGAAGGTGTAAAAACCTCTCAAATATACAGTGGAATAAAATTACAATTACAATGGCCCTGACATATCCAAAAAATAGTCTAAAAAGAAAAAAATTCACAGGGACAAGTGCCAAGGACTATCCTTAAACAGCAATAATCCACTGTACAAACACTGAATGAGAACGAGGAGAAAGAGAGAGTTCTTCAGGAAAGCATTTTGATCCTCAGCCTTAAGATATCATCATGAGCTGTGACACCTTGCCACAAGAAGAGGTGAACCCCCCTCTGCAGTGTGCAGAGAGGCTGCAGTGGCTGAGAGAATCCTTTCACACTGCTCAGCCATGGCAAGTCACCAGCTGAATTTCAGCACTGCACTTCAAAACAGGGAGAACCCAGAGAAAAAACCCAAAGGAAAAAAATCAGAGGTAAAAAATAAGGGCAGGTAGAAATAGAGTTGCTTGGTCAAAGGAGAAGAGAATGGAGGAGGAAGGGTGATAAAAGTCATTTGTGCACAGAGAGAGGGAGTGATCTCCTTCCCTGACCATGCTGAACAGACATGGAGCTGCAGCAGGAGGAGGAAGGGGACCTTTATTAGAGCCAAGGTTTCAAAAGATTTCTTATTTCTGTCATTGGGCCAAGATTTTTCATGAGCAATAAATAGTACCAGAAGGGAGTTGCAATATTGAGAAGAGGGTCTTATTTCTAGTTCGGAAAATAGCCACTACTCTTCAAAACACAAACTACTTTGAGGAATGTCAACTCTGACCTCCAAAAATCAAAGTACCTTATGAAAACAGAAGCCCAAAGTAGGTCATTGTGTTAAGGCATTTGAAAAGACACATTTTCTGTTTTGTGACAGCAGAGGTTTGCTGCATGTTTCTGAAGAGAATAACTGTTATTTATAAGCTTAAACAAGACAGGAAATATCCTACAACCTGCTATCCTGAATGATGAAGAGCTGATATTTCAGGTCTAACAATTTGAAAATCACACTTTGGCAATCATGCCTTTAAACAAGCAACCTCAGGATAAGTGGGGCCACAGCCGAATCTATCAAACAATATCACAATAAGACTGAGGGAGAGTAATTAAATCAAATAATACAGAATTTTTACCCACAATTATTTGCTTTTCAATAGTTTGCAATGAACCCTTTTAGGGGATCAAGGCTATATCCTCAAAAAACATGGGCTCAGCTCCAAGAACTCCTCTCCCTGTAGCAGGGTTTTATCTTTCCTGCAAACTGAATTACATTTAGGACTAAAATGTACTACTTGTGGAGCTCTTACAAACCCATTTTGCATTAAGGCAAAAGGAGCCTGAACATCAGATGTCTGATTAATGGTATCTATGTGAAACAGCACAAGCTTTAAAAGAGAACCATTTTCCTGTAAACAGTGACCGGGACTCCAAATACTCTGATTCCTGGACATTCATTATTTCCCAGTAATTAAATGCTTTTCCTTCTTTTCACCCTAACTGTATTATAACTTATGACACAAAGAGACATAAAAAGGACAAATGCTGCACTGCCTGCCACAGCTGAGGAGTAGGAAAGTTATTTTGCAAAGCTGACATGTTGAGAAATTCAGACTGCATTTGAGGGTAGGCATCAAATCTGCAGAGAACTGATAGGCACTGCTACCTCCTTCCTTCCTAGAGAGGCTGTGGCTTCTGTCCCTTTTCCTACAGAGCTGCTCCTCTGGCCTGCTTCACTTCCTCCCTTCCTGCTGAACAAGATAAGCCCAGGGAGCAACAACATCCATTAACAGGGTTAGCAAGGCCAAGCTTAACTCTTGGGTGTAAGAGGCCCCCAAACTCCCATGAGTGGTTAAAAATTTTGAAGGGTTTGGCTTTGTTCTTTTTTTGTCTTTTCATTGAAGATAGGTTCTGTTTCTTGCCTGGTTTTTGAGCCTTTGAGATATATGTTGTTCTGTTCCTTCTGTACCAAAAAGCCTTGTCTTTCTTTTAATCCAAAAGCTGAGCATCATCACTTGAGCTCCAAAACTGCTGCCAGGGCTTCACTGACCAATCCCCCATTTTATACTTGTGTAAAATCTCAGGGTCCAGGCATTTCACAAGCATTTTGAGACCCCACTCCACAGTTCTCTTACAGCAAACTTGGACTTGAATGTATATCACATTTTTTTTAAACTGCATTATTTGAGCACCCTTCACATGCTGCTCTCCTGACCTTCAAGTTTCCATATGAAATTAATAAAGTGCATTCACTGACTTCAGTGATCTGTGACCCCAAATTATACATCAGGTTTACTTCTTGGTTTAACACAAACATCTAATTATATTTAGAAAAAGTTTAACATTAGAACATTAGCCTGGGCAAATCTTAGCTTTTAATAAGATGTCACAGTGCTCACTGTGCATTCTGAACCTAATAATGATTATTTCCCACAGCACTAATGTCTACAGTAGGATCAGCACATTATTTTGAATGGCAAAACAGTTAGTTTGATCAGGAGATGTTGTAAATTGCTTTTATGACCAGCAGAGTGATGCTGGAGGAATTGGTAATTTCAAAAGCAAATGTGTCTGACCCATCAGAATTAGGCCATGAGCTGGTTTTGTTTCCTCCATGCCACTGCTGCAGAGTGAAATGAAGAAGCAGCTCCAACCCTTAGAAGGGGAATCTCTAAGCTGGCTTTGCTCTGAGCATGACAGGGACAGCTTGGTTCCCTCATTCTGACTGCTCAGTGTGGGACAATGGGATGTCCCACCCTCAGTTGTCATCTCCCATTGCTGCCCTTTCCTTCCCATCACAGCAGAGCAGAGGGCAGGGAAGCACAAAAAGGTCACTACAGAATTACTGCCAGAGGACCCAGGAGATTTCCTTTTGTGATTCCTGCTAGCAGTGAAGGGATGGCAGGATTAATGTAATTTTTTTTTCTGGGCAAAAATAACTATGATCCTGTATTATTTCATCCTTTAGCTCCAAGAATTACACAAGTTCATTTCAATACATGGGGCTTAAGGGTCTTTTTGTTCCAACAAAAAAAAAATTAAAAGATGCTAAGCTCTATTTCCATAAGCATTATAATCATAAGCAAAGCAATGACAGACACAAGCAAATCCAACTAGAAATTATTAGAGCCAGCAGAGAACTGTGGCTGTTCTCAATTGCATTCCCAATGACTTGTAGAGCTTTGACTTCACACTGCCTTATCTTTGCAGACTGGGCAGTAAAAACAAGACAGCTTCGCCCCTCTGTTGGAAGGATGTATAATGGCGAGGGGGAAAAGTAATTAAAGAAACTATCACTTTTTTCTATAACATTTTTCCCTTCTTTTAAAACCTTTGCCCCATTTGGCCATAGGAAAGACTCATGCAGGAGGCTAGAAAGGCTTGTCCAGGTATTCCCACTGGCCCTGGAATGGGTGGCATAGCATTTTTCCCACTCAGCTGTTGTCCTTTACATGTGACAGCCAAAGTTTTCAGAGCTGATTGCTTTCATCTACCAACAACCTCAAAAAAGAAGACCATAAATGCACCCAGAGTGCTGCTGGAACTGGATCCTCCTGCACAGCCAGTGAGAACCAAGAGGGTTGAGATGGCAGAAATGGGATTAGAAGGTGGCAGCTCTTAGGCCATCGCAGCTGTGGGTGAGACTGGCACAACAGCCAGGCCTTTTACTGCTGCCATTTGGTGCAGGGCTTGCTGCGAGGAGTTTTAAAGGCACTGTCAACTGTATGTAGATAAAAGAACAAAATCCAAATGTCAGTGTGCTTTATCAAACCAAAGTGATCTGGGTGGGCACACCCACACCTGAAACACATTCCCAGCACACACAGAAAGACTTTTTAAATTCCTGCACTTGGCTTGGACAATTAACCAAAACCAAGAGTGCTACATGATTTGAGAATTTCAGATTCCAGTTACAACCAAAGCAGGCTTTGTTCATTTTTCAGGGCATGTCTATCTTTCTGCTGCCAGAAAATGGCAAACAAGCCTAAATAATGTGCATGGGGAATATAAAATTTGCCCAAAGGCAAGAGTATATGGAATGTCTACTTCAGATATCTCCACTATACACTATGCAGCCCAAATTTCAACCCTAAACACCTCACAGGATATTTAAGGAAAAAAAAAAAAGGTGGAACAGACATGAAGATGCAACTCCGGTCACAGGTTTTGCCCAATGTGAACTGTGCAGAAGACTCAAAATGCTTTACTTCAGGTTCACCAAGGCATCAGTTTTTCTCTTGAAATGTTTCACTGCTCTCTAGGTCTAATGAAGATTTTTACTCCTGTCCTCATGCCTAAGGGGTTTCTTTTCCTGAACAAAACCACTTGGGACTTTACAATGTTCTCAGGGAATTTATTCACCTCCAATTGATTTGGAAAGGCTGGCATTTAGAAATGTCTGCAAACCTCACCCACCTTCTCCAGACTTGGAGAAAAAACCTCCCCTCAGCCCCACATTGTGTGTATAATCAAAAGCACTAGACAGAAGAAATTAAAAAGTTCTTTCCTTGGTATTTTTTCC
>WBNQ01080564.1:2120-18404 GCA_013401375.1 Spizella passerina
AACACAATAACAGAGCCTGGACTATATCATATTAGAGAATATATTGCTTACCTCACTGAAGTAGATTGAGGGTATTCATGACCACTGGTGAATTCCCTGGTGTGTAGTAATCTCTGATTATTTGCACCTGAAATTCTTCACCAGCATAATGTTCTGTAGCTGAGGCTTATAGAAAGTTCAGTTTTTATTAATTCAACCTTATAAGCACAGTACTTGGTTCACATTCGTGATTACAATTATTTATTTAAGTAGAAAGAGATATCTAAAAAACACTGTGTGGATTATCCTGAATCTCAGAGGGCTCTTTTATATACAATATTTAATGAGCAATCTACTTTGGAAAATAACTAGATTTATTGTGGGTAGCAGTCCTTTATCCAAGTGATGTGATATAAATACAGTGGAAGCCACTTTTTAAATTATTACAATAATAGGAGCACTGAAAGAAATAAAAAAGATTTTTTTTTTTTTGGTATGGCAAGCCATAAAATGTACAATGGTGCAGCAGAATGAATGAGTGCCTGTTCAGAAGGGAAACTTTCTGTGCACCAGAAGGCTAACTGCTGAAATAATGGAGCCATTCACAAATATATTTTTTTGTGTAGCAAATAATAAAATAGTTGGACAATGAAGTCTCCTCAAGTGCATAATAAATAAAGAAATTAACCACAAAAAAAAAAAAAAAAAAGAAAAAAGGGAAATAAAATTCCATCTTCAGGATCATGGTTGAATCAATTAGAAAATATTTGTAAAGGCTGATCCTTTGCAAGTCTGTGTGTGTGCCCCAAAGGCTGCTGATGCTCACAGGATTGAGCATTTTCTGGACTCTTCAACGAAGCTGAGCCCCAAGTGAGCATCAGTTTGGGCACTCTGTAAAAAAGGAAATACTCAATCGAACGGGGAGCTTCGATCCAGTCTGTCCTGAGCACATAAATACTCAGCCAGCAATTATTCTCTTGCTGTTCTTCACATTCAGCATTAGTTTGGGGCACTTTTTAGATGTGTTCCATCATCTATGCCTAAAACAGGGGGCCAGTACACTGCATTTCTTATCACATTGCATTATTGACACTGTAGTTAGACCAAGGTGGTGTTTCAAGTCTAAATCACATCCCTCAGTGGTTTATGTATTTATTAAAGGACTTAAAGGACTTATTTATTAAAGGTGCATTTAATATATTCTTTCCTTCAAGGGTTTGGAACGAAACAGAATGGACAGAATTACCTTATACTTTTTTCCCCCATTTTTATTTATGGCCTTTTGCAGGCAGAGCTCTGAAGATTTACACTTGGCAGGAGACTCAGGTGCTGTGCTTGTCCTGCTCCCCTGGTAGGCCTAGTAAATCGTGAGCTCTTCCAGGCAAGCCTCTCTGTTCTTTGCTTCAACAGAGCTCAGCAAAATGGAGATCTGCAGGGGTACAGCCCTGATCAAAATTAATCCTGGTCAGAATTAGTCTTGGTCACAATTAGTGATCCTGGACTTGGCAGTGAGGTCCCCGTGCAGGGGTAAGGGATGAGCCCTCTCCTGGATGACACAGGAGCAGCCCGTAGGCATTTCAGCAGCTGCAGGTATGGGAAGAGTTTCTGCTTGGATTGTGGAACCTGTGCAAGGTTGAGAAAGCTGCAAAGTCAGATATTTGGTGCATTCACCCCTCCAGTGTCCTTGCTTCTCAGTCTCAGCAGCACAGAGCAAATTGTCCTGGAATCCGTCCTGGGTATTGCTCTTGAGTGAGGAGTGGCGAAGAACCAGGGAAGGATTTTGCCTAGTGGGGGAGCACAAGGCAGTCATAATTTATTGCAGGCTTGCCTGTCATGACTAATGGACTCAGCCCCTATTAACTGAGCTGTGGCACCTAAAACGACTATTTTTCTTCAGCTTCTTCCCTCAATTTGGACCAAACCACATACCTTGCAAGAAAGACATTCTTCTTTTTTCCAGGTTAGATTTCTGGGCTGTGAGAGGAAGGGGGACTTCAGGGACACATCCACACCTGCACACACAGGCTGTAGTTGGGGTTACATGGCACCATCACTTCTGTCCAGAAGTTTGAGTTTCAGGGCACATAAATGAAAACACAACAGTGTAAACTCTGTAATACCTCTGGCAGTCTTCTCTCTGCCTTGCTGTTCCTGTTTTATTTATCCTGCCATAATAAAATGAGTATCTAGCAGAGACTGGGCAGACTGGAGCTCTGCAGAGATGTGCTGAGGGCTGCCCATACCGTGGTTAGTCAGGAGGATGGGCATTCCCACCTTTGTCACTGGGATGGGCTGGGTACAGCCATGCATCCATAAAATCAGAGCTATCCCACAACAAAGCAATGGGCAGAGTTGGGAGACATTTACAAGAAGGGTCTGTACTTGCATGGACTGATTGTTTTGGAATTTGAGGTTATTTTGGAACTTCTTCAGGGTGAGAGAACTGTTGTAAGAGGATGGGTCAGACTTTCCTCATCACTGAGCATTGTTGGGCACTGCAGTGCCATGAGGAACTGGGGTTTATTGCTAACTTTTTTTTCATTTTTAGACACTTATTTTTAGGCTTGGGTTTGCTAAATGAAGAAATTCCTCTTTTGTATTATCCATTTTCTGAGCATGTTCACAAAATGAACTTGATAGGAAGTTTAAGGGGGAAAAAAAGCAGCCTCTTTTAAAGTTTTACATGTACTTTTCTACCTAGATCATGGGCTACATAATAATTTTAGGAAGAGAACACAGTTCACATTTGAGGACTAAGTTAAAAAATCCCTGAATTTGAAATTCATAGGACAGAGACATTCCTGCTTTATTCTTATGGCTTGGCATCAAACCAGTCATATGCAAATTTTAAATTGTGCTGCTAAATAGTTAAATAAGCAGATCTAAAGGGTGTAAGGTTCCCAGATCCTTTGTAACATCCACTCACAACTAATTTTATATCTTCTACCAATACATTTCGAATCACTTTTCTGACTTTATTGTAGAAAATGTCTGAAATTTTAATAGGAAGGACTTGAAAAAGATAGTTGAATCTGGATAAAATATTCATAGATATAAGAACTTCTAGTTCCAGGAAAAGGCTGCTGGGTGCCTTCTTGACTGTTCTTCTAATTTCCTAATTTCTGTTTTCCCTGTTTTCTATGCTGTGTGTTTAAATAAACTCTTCTGGTTCTGTCTTTCACACATCATTGCTTTTTGCTTCAAAGGCTCCTTTTAAAAACTTATTCTTTGGTTTAATTTTCTTTTGAACATGAATTGGGCTTCACCAAACACTCTGTATACAGCTCACACCCACAAAGCCTGAAAGCAGGGTTGATTCTGTCTACATGTAATTTTGTGTATGGAGTTACTCTTTACTGCACTGGCTGACAAGAGTTTCTGTTTTCAAAGTAGTTTTCTTCATTGCTCCTTCTTTTATCAACCCCATGGTTGGGGCTGCAACTTTTCCTCCCTCGTCTTTGTGGAAAACAGACCACACTCCAGGTTTGCACGGAATCTCTTCCACCATATGTTTTTAGTAATTGTATAGTAGGGGGGGAAAGAAAAAAAATCACTTTTCCCTTGTCAGACATTTCTAGCAACACTTTTTTCGCAAAGGCCTTCATCAGAAGTGGCTGAAATTCGAGCCTATTCATAGAAACAGTCCTCGGAGAAGGTTAAGTTTGAGAAAGAAAACAGAAAATATGGCAGAGCTGTGATTGAAGAATCCCTCCTGAGCGCGCGGCTGGGAGCGCGGCCTGGCGCGGCGAGCGCTCTTTGTTTCCGCGGCGCTGGGAGCAGCGCGAGGCTGGGCGCAGGCAGCGGGTGCCGTGTGCTGCCAGCTCAGCTTCCAGAGGGTGTCATTTATTGGCCAGCACTCTGCTGCAAACTTTGCTCTGCGCTGGCTCCGCTTTCTGCCCTTGCACCTGTGCCCTTTGGTGGGCAGTGGCTGCGCCTGCTGCCTGCTGCGTGTCGGTGTGGCACTTTGTGTGCCTCCCTCGCTACATTTCCCTACTTCTGATTTGCTTTTCAGCTCTTGAACGTTTTAATTTTTTATACCTTGTATGGAGGTAAATGTGTCTCTCTTGCTGTTATTCCTTATTTCTTCCAAGCTGCTGATGGTGGCAACTTAATAGCAGGGAATAAAGAAGAAAAAATATCCCATTTTAAAAATATAAGATGCTCAGTTGACAGAAGCAAACGTGGCACATGCAGAAGGCAGAGGGAAATCAAATGTTTATTTACCTTTTGGGATGAGTTGTTCAGATTGTAGTTAATCCCATTAGAGTAGGAGCAATCCTCTTGGATGGTGAGGTCTGCGCAGCACATGTGACCTTGGGACCAGTTTGCTGAGGCACCTGTGTCCTTACCTGAGTGGTAATGGGAATTAGTAATAGTCTTAATATCATTAATAATTTGTGTGCTCCAAAAGGGTTTTTAGGTACGGGAGGAAGTGATTAAGGAAGAGGTAGAGCTGATTCTTTGCTGTCTTCCCATGGTCTATAATGGGACCAGCACAAGGTCCTATAAATAGCTTTGAACATTTTAATCTGTAACATTTGGTGTAAATTGTAACTTTCAGAAACTTATCTTTTATGTGGTGCAGTTTGCTTTTATGTCCCTACTGTCTAATCTTATCTTCCCATGTGCTGAAATATAAAAATTCATTGCAATTATCTTTCCTGTAGTAAGATATCAAGGAGTTGGTACATTGTAAGGGGACTGGGTTGAAGTACAATCAACACACATTTTTCTGGATCTAAAAATACCAGTGTTCCAAAGGTCAGCTAAATGATAAATCCCGTTCTAAGTGTATATATAATACACATGAATGCACACTATAAATTTGTTTTATAGATTTTCATTGAAGTGCTTCACAGTCTGATGATAATTTCAAAACGTTTCGAGTTTATCTGAGGTCGCCGGTACAGCGAGCGAGGAGGGAGAGGCGTGAGAGGCAGCAAGAGGAGGTTCTGTCCCTCCCGGCCGAGGGACAAGGAGCCTGCCTCTTTGGCATGGTGAAAATCCATCCTTGCTCTTCCCTAAGAAGCCATTGGACAACTTCTCATGTGGCCAGAGTCATTCCTGTTGATTTTAATAGGAACAGGCCCTCATATCAGACTATTGGCTTCTCCTTTGTTTCCCCGAGAGCACGGAGGGTGAATTTGTGCAGAGCGCAGCTGCTGGAGCTTGTGCTGCCTTTCCTATGTGGACAGTGTGATCCATAACCCACAACTTAACAGTGTTTCTAGCAGGGCAAGCACAGAAATTCTTCTAGAAGTACTCCCAGAGCTCTGTTATCCCCTCTTGTGGTCTTTTTCTTTCCATGGGAAAAGGTGGATGCAACCAAGGCCCTGTAAATAATATAATTTACTGGAGGCATTTTTAGATGCACGAATACTAAAATGGATATAAGGAGACTTTTATTCCTTTCCAACTGGTGCAATTTATTCAAGTTTGGTGCTCTCGATATGCCTTTATTAGGAGTAATAGTTAAAAAAGAGGTAGTGGTCAAGGAAACTGAAGGACTCTCATCTGTTTCTCAAAATAATAAGTATTTTTAAGTAGACCCAATGTTTCTTGTACCGAACTAAATAAAGCATTCCAGAGTTAAATAAACACGTCTTCCCGTTCAGGCTTTCATTGCACAAGTCCTGCTGAAATTCGTGCTAAGAGGGCTTGAGCCTTTCCCTCCCTCCCTTTGGGGATCCCAGTGTCCACCATTGTGTCCAGCCCGCTCCGTGCTCAGGGCAAACACAGCTGGGTGCTCAGGTCTGTGCTCGCAGGAGCTTTGCACAGAGCTCATCAAATGAGAACGCCTCACGTGCCTCGTCTGCGTGACTGTGAGGAGCAAGGCGAGTTTTAGCTACGCTTTCTGAAGTGTTACAGGCAATACAGTTGCTCTTTTCACTGGATAGTGCTTACTTTTCTTTGGGATCACAAATATTTGAATACAATTATTCAGTCAGCTGGACATCTTTTTCCTCCCATTTCTGCTCGAACAGTAGTAGAATTTAGTGTTGATTTAAAAGACTGTCTGCCTTAAAGCAGATTGCAGAGTTTGCACACTGTGAATTGTAATTAAAGTGTAAGGGGTGCTTATTATGTCAACAACTGGCATGAGAACCCCCGAGCAGCAGGTGACCCCAAACATGTGACGTTTGTGACAGCTAGGATCCTTCTTTCACTGGTTTAGCAATCTGAAAGACCAAATTGAAAGAAGCCCAGAGGCTGTATATTTCATTAAGTCCCAAGGGAAGTGTGGGATACAGCTTCCTTCTGCTTTGCTGGGACGTAGCCAAAAACTTTCTAGAGGCTCTGTTTTTGACAGAGGCTTGCTGAAGGGGGGGAAGAAACCTTCCACCAATCACCCATAGGACCATAAATTTGACATTTCCCACAGTTTCTTTGAGGCACTGATGTTGCTGTGTCAGCAGTATGTCCCGAATCTTGTGTTGTATTGTTTGAAAAGGAACAGTCAAACTTTCAGGGGAGCTGAAATGTTTTTCTTCATTGTCCAACAGCTCCTCTGCTGCAGAAAAAAACCCCACAAGGACTGTAAAGCACACCTCTCCAAACAGGGGCTGCTTTTATCAGCAGTGGGTTCTGTGCATGCTGGCAGAGCGTGTGCTGCTCCCTGACGAGGCAGCAGAGTCGATAACATTTCATCCATGTTACAGAGCAGGCAGGAGATTATCAGTTATACCCACACACGACCTGATTGCAGCAGTGATAGGGAAAGGATCCTTATGAAAGCGCTGTGCTAAGTCTCTCCCCGCTGTAATTCCAGTTGGGTTATGTCAAGAATTATCTTGGCCCAAAGGCTGAATTATATGGTGTGTAACGCAGCTTGTAATTTATTTTTTAAATAATTCTGAGTTTCGTGTTAAACAAATTCTTTGGCCACAGACCCTGCCACACAGCCCACCAGTCTTTTTGTGGGTGACCTGTGGTGCAGCTGGAAAAGCCATGCTCTTCCTGAGCCTCCACGGGAGAGCAGGGAGCACTTCTCTGCATGGCTCAGAGCCGGAAGGGCTTTTCATCTTTGATAAGAAATTTTACTTCATTTTTGTCAAGTGGTTTGAAAAACAGCAAATGTGTGCTCGTTCTCTTCATTTGTAGTTTGTTACCGTCACACACTTACTGATCTGTCCATCCACACTGCCACAGCATGTCCTGCCAGCTGGTTTGGGTGCTGCTGATTCCAGATCCTTCCCTTGCCATTGATGGTTGAGGGGTTTCCATGCTCCCTACATCAGTTTACATTTATATATGTTTTTAATTAGTGGATGAAAGGTTTGGAAATCTTGACTCCCAAATGTGAGCATTATCACTTCCACTGAGTAAGTGTTTCTGGTCAAGTCACTTAACCTATAGTCCTCATCTGCTTAGAGAGATGCTACAGTAACCAGCATTTTCTAAAGAAAATAGATCAAGCTAGATAAAGATAAAATACATTTAATAGTACTCCTTTTAGTACTTCTGTTTCAAAGGAGTATTTTGAGAATTATTGTTGATGTTGTTCTTTGATCTTGGATGAAAGATGCTTTAGAAATGTAAAATATCTTTGTTTTTTGTCATCTCAGTGGCTGTGAAATTTTTCTCAGAAATGAAATTTTGGAAAACACATGCAGAAGGTTTCAGTGTAGACCCGGTTGTTTAATTTTTTTTTAGTAGACTTTCAGAAAAAAAAATGTGACTGGGTTGTTTGTGATTACACATAGCACAGTGTGTCAGTGGAGATGTAGGTAGTCTGGATTTCTTCATGCAACTTCCCTCATTTTGACATCATATTCCAGTGCTACTAAAAAAATAATAAAATTACTAAAATGTTGTGATTTTGAGGGTGGTTTGGAGCCCTTCCTGCCCACTCTGTGTGCTGCCATCACTCTCACAGGATTGCATTTTTATTTCTAACCCTACACGTGGATCCAGTCGGACTCTGGAACTGAGACAGAATTAGGCCCTAAGAGGTGCTGGAACAGAAGCTTTGCCACCTCTCAGCTCTGGCCCAGGGCAGTGGTCGAATTCATGTCTTTGCATTTGATAGTAGTACATTCTGACAAAGACCTGCGAGCAGCCTCTCCCCTGCCAGCAGAGAAATGGGTGAAAATCCTGTTAAAAATGGCAGAGGGAGTAGTTGTAAGTCAATGAGGTGGCTACATTTGGTCTATTTGTAATTTTTGGACGACTCATTTCTTTTGAAAATCAGCTTCTAAGTGAACCCTTTCCCAAATGTAAGGCTGCACCTTTAACTTTTTGCAAGGTCTATTTCTGAAGAAAAAAAATAAACAACATTAGTAATGTTTTTGTCTGGGGAATTTTAGGGGGATTTTTTTTGTTGAACTGAAGTTTTCAGGCTCTGTAACGTACTGCTTGCTAAAAGGCACACTCTACAATGCATTAAGTACAACAGAATATTCCTTTGCAGGATTCCCTTTGTTGCAGACATTATTTATGACATTTTAGTCAATATTTGCATGGCAGACTGTCCAAAATTATTTTGTTTTAGGCACATCACTGATAACTGGACCCATACTCTTTATCATTCTTTTACATTCATTAGTCACTCTGTAGTGTTTTTAACATTTTAAAACACTCATGCAATTCAAAGGAAAATAGATTTCAGCCAAAACGCCTTCAAAATTATCTTTTTCCCTTTGAGTTATTCAGCGATTTTTAACACTTCATATGTTTGATGTTTTTTTCTTTAGTCTCAGCAAGGCAAAGTTTTTGCAGGCTTTGACTATGCTAAAGATAGGATTTTGATAGAAAAAAAAAAAAGTGAGGTAAACTGAACTTAATGTGAAAATGTTATCAGACGTGGTGTAAGGTGTAGCCAGCCAAAAAACCTGGCTATTTGCCTTCTGTGTAAAAGGTAATTTAAAAAAAAAAATTACAACAAAACTAATTAGCAGATATTCTAATGCAAGAAAATGTTGCTGTTAGTAAAGTTTCTTCAATATGCCAGAAAGCAGATGGTGGCAATGGAATAGCATTTTCTTTTGCCAGCTTTTCTATATGCTTTCTAAACCTGCAAGAGCTTTTGCTATTCAGTATTCAAATTTCTGACACTCTATGATCTTTTTCATCTTAAAACAGAAATAGAAACTGAAACTTAAAAATGTAATCAAGTCAAGCTGTCTGTTCATCAGATCATAACCATGGCTTTAAAAGTTTGATTAAAATTTTGTCTACGCAGTGTAGTTACGGGTTTGGAGAGCTCTGGACTTTTCTGGTTTTAAATTCCTTCCTCAAAATATGGATTTGCAGCATTGGGACCAAGTGAAAATGGATTTTAGGATGCATTTTCAGAGTCAACACATGCTGAATATTTTTTCAGGGGGCCAACATATATACACCCAACTCTTTCCTGTATTTATAGTGATCCAGCGTCCTTTGAGGTGTAGATTTAATTCTGTTTCTCTGTGATTTATGGTGGTTGGACCTCAGATTTTGCTGTAACTGGTGCCGAGCCTGCAGGATGTTACTTCTCTCCAAGTTTTAACTTTCTCTTCCACTTGCATGGCTTACAAACACAGCAGAAACACAGACCAAGTAGGCTGCCTACCAAAAGGCTGCTTTTTTTTCTGCCCGAGTCTGTGGTGTTGATGCCAACATGATACTGATGCAACAAAACACGTCCCGATTTTTATGGTAATTCTCAGTTCTCCTTCGCAGTCTACAATATTGTGAGAGTAGAAACAGATCCACAGAGCAACAGTCAGTGGCAATTCTTTGTGGGCAGAACCCTCTGACTTTACACTTGGAGAAAGGCTTTGGGCTGATGGCAGTATTTTTGCAATTATTTTGGGGGGGAAAAAAGGCAAAAGGAAAGGAGGAAGGGAAAAAAAAAGAGCTATCGAGCAGCTTTTTCTGCTGTATAATTTTATATATCTATGTATTTTTGCCAGCAGTTTAATTTTGTATGTAGCTTAAGAAAACCTGAAATGGAAATTTTTCACATGCCACGTTGAACTCCTCGCAGTGCACAGAACAAGGAAAAGACATCTGCCAGAAAAAAAAAAAGAAAAAAAAAAGAAAAAAAAATTTGGCCACTACAACCAAATATGTACTTAAGAGGGACTGAAATGGGAGCCAAGAGGAAAAGTGTCAGGTACATCAAAATAAAAGAGTTGTGAAAACGGGACTGCAAGTGTAGATCCACAATAAAAAAAATAGTACCTAAACTTTGCTTAGACTGCCTCATCTGTAACTTGTTATTAATCTGCTATTGACAGCATCTCCATGGAATATTAGTTCATCTTTTGTTTATTTCTGAAATAGCCGCACATATTTTTATCATCAACTTTGTTTTTCCCCGTGTGAAATAGAATAATCCTGAATAGGGAAAATGGGCCCATTCTTTGAGATATTAGTTCTTTTTAAGTATTCTTCACTCTGTTGGATGCACAGATTCCTAGTTGAGTTTTCAGTTGATCACAGGAAAATTTTGCACTTGTCCTTTCGAGGAAAGAGAAGCGGGAGAGATTGAAAAAGGAGGAGGTTGGGGCTCGTGCCCAGTTCGTTGGTGTGGTGAAGGCTTTTCTTTGTTTTTGCTGGCTGATGAAACCTGGAATGGCTGAGGCTGTGGAGAAACCTTAGGAACAGGCACGGACTGAAATGTAGGAGCACACTGATGGTCCCCACGAACAGCGTGGTGATCCGTGTGCCATTAGAATGGCCAGCTCTGGACAGCAGTTTGTGAAGCATGGGCTCAGTGTCGAGGGCTTATTTGGCTTTCTGATGGAGGGCAGTTTGGAAAAAAAAAAAAATCTGCTCTGGAAAATCCAGAGATCCTCCTTGGGCGTGACCTTGCGGCACGGCGCGCCTTGGCCGGAGGAAAGGCGCCAGCTCGCCAGCTCCTGCTTGGGATAAAGGATGAGGATGGGCACGGCCGCCAATAGCCTGGGAATACGCTGCTCCCCGCCCAGGGTCCCAGAAGGATGAGTTTGTCACAATAAATAAATAACAAGGGGATGGTGGGGGATAGAGATTAATTGGGTGGCTGTACGACCGCCAATGGAGTCTCACCATATGGTGGACATAATCCTGCTTTGCTGATGGTGGTTTTCTCACCAGGGTAAAAGCGCACAAAAGCAGAGTGGAGGGTCTTTGACCAAAGCTACCAGATCTGCCCATCACACAGGCTCATCTCCACTTGCCTTTGTAGATGAAGTCAGGCATTGCAAAACCAGCTCTTTAGTGACCCTAAATGCTATTGTTGTTATTGTTAAACTGAGATAGAAAATAGTCTGGAGAGAGATGATTTCTTGTTTTTCAAAATAACTAATGAGAAAAAGAAAGGCAAGTGAAACAGGAGCCAAGAGTGACTGGAAATATCCCCTTCTAGGTGACTTTGGATCCACTCTACCAAGTAATTTTCTACATAATGCAGTTGAAGGCTTCCTAAGTGGGCTCTGCCATTGCNAGAAACCTTAGGAACAGGCACGGACTGAAATGTAGGAGCACGCTGATGGTCCCCACAAACAGCGTGGTTATCCGTGTGCCATTAGAATGGCCAGCTCTGGACAGCAGTTTGTGAAGCACGGGCTCAGTGTTGAGGGCTTATTTGGCTTTCTGATGGAGGGCAGTTTGGAAAAAAAATCTGCTCTGGAAAATCCAGAGATCCTCCTTGGGCGTGACCTTGCGGCACGGCGCGCCTTGGCCGGAGGAAAGGCGCCAGCTCGCCAGCTCCTGCTTGGGATAAAGGATGAGGATGGGCACGGCCGCCAATAGCCTGGGAATACGCTGCTCCCCGCCCAGGGTCCCAGAAGGATGAGTTTGTCACAATAAATAAATAACAAGGGGATGGTGGGGGATAGAGATTAATTGGGTGGCTGTACGACCGCCAATGGAGTCTCACCATATGGTGGACATAATCCTGCTTTGCTGATGGTGGTTTTCTCACCAGGGTAAAAGCGCACAAAAGCAGAATGGAGGGTCTTTGACCAAAGCTACCAGGTCTGCCCATCACACAGGCTCATCTCCACTTGCCTTTGTAGATGAAGTCAGGCACTGCAAAACCAGCTCTTTAGTGACCCTAAATGCTATTGTTGTTATTGTTAAACTGAGATAGAAAATAGTCTGGAGAGAGATGATTTCTTGTTTTTCAAAATAACTAATGAGAAAAAGAAAGGCAAGTGAAACAGGAGCCAAGAGTGACTGGAAATATCCCCTTCTAGGTGACTTTGGATCCACTCTACCAAGTAATTTTCTACATAATGCAGTTGAAGGCTTCCTAAGTGGGCTCTGCCATTGCTATTGTAATGGCTGCTTTGGTGGGAGGGAGACTTTATTATCCAGAGCTCAAGAGCCCAGCCCTGTGCTTTTTACTCCTGTTAGCAACTGTGCCTCTCAAGGTAAATCACTTAACCTCTATGTGCCTCCTTCATCCCTGCATAAAGTGGGCATAGTTATGCTCACCTTTCCCACAGAGGTGTTGTAAAGCTTAGTTTAATGTTAATAAGCTGTTTTAATTTTCAGGATAAAAGGATGTTCTATAAATATACATTAAAAGTAATAATAGTTTTAATGTATGCCATTATTTTATAACAGTGCTTTTCTAGTTTTAGAATTTTTTTAGTGGTTTGAAATTATTACAGGATCAGTTTTTATTAATTAAAGATTGACATTCGGGCAAAATTTGTTGAATTGTTCTATAAATCCAGGTCTGTGTACACTGAGCATGCCCAGAGCTGAGCTCACCTGCACTTTGGGATCATCAGGACGGCCCTTTGGCTTTTAAAACAACTCTTTGATGCATGTGCTCAGAAGTTTGATGGCTTCTAAATAGAATGGTTCAAATATTTCAAAGCACTTGAGATTCGTATAGTGTGAAGCAATTTAAAATTATTGTACTGCAATTAATTTTAAATAACTGAGCACTGCATATGTCTAGAAACCCGTACAGATCCAAATGGAAGCTCTCTAAAAATTGAAATGATTCAATAAATTTAAATCACTCTGAAGAAATGGATGTAAGTACTGTAAATCATTTTGTGAGGGGGATAAGCAAATTTTTTTGCAAGTGAATCTGAGGGTAGAGACTCTAATTAGATTTTTTATTTTGGGGTTTATGATGATGAAATGTAGGTTAATATATATTTCCTAGGGATATGAGGGCAGCTCTTGTTGATCCATATGGTTTCTTGTAGCTCTTACATAGGCTGCTTTTTTTTTATTTCCCAAGATTACAGAAACTTAGCAATCCAACTTTGCACATATTTTTTTTCCATTACAAATATCTTTCCCTCCAAATCTGTATAAAAAGACATGAGAAAAATATTGGTCCACAGCTAGAAATGCCAAGTGTATTTTTAAATGCAGCTAAAAAAAAATCCTGCAGAATTAAAACCCTGTGCAGCATGGAAGCTCACATTTTGTGGAGTTGGGCTGCTCAATCAATATGAATTTTTATATGCCTCCATCACTGATTCAGGTACAACCTGTATCTGCAGGTAGCAAAGTGGATTATTGCCTGATAGCTGTTCGTTAGCTGAGAGCATGTTCTCTCTCCTTCCCTTACAGATGTATTAGAAAGATGCTATCTCGTCGTAGGGAGGCTGCTAAAAATATTGATGCGAGACCTATTGGAAAGTAATGTCATTTCCATTGGCTCCAGCTCAGCTCCAGGAAAATCCGCGTGCGGCTCCCTCCTCCTGCTGCTGCCGTCGCGCCACGCGCGGCTCGCTGTGCGTGAGCCCAGCTCCATCCCAGCTCCAGGGTGCAGCTCTTCCCCAGTGCCAGGGCCAGAAATGACAACTTGGTGCTCCTCTCCTTCCATTTTACTGTGTCCCCAACAGCACAGGGAAAATGGGACAGCGTGGTCCCTCCTCGTGCAAGCGCCCGGCCCTGCTCATGGAGCGCTTCATCCAGAGACATGGCCGCCTCTTGGCAAAGGGCTCCTGAGGGCCTGGCCTCTGGTGTTGTGGTGTCCCACGTCCCCAGGGTGGGACAGAGCCCTTGGTGGCCAGGAGAGCCCCTCTGCCAGGCTACTCCTGGTCACTGTGCTCTGGGGAGGGAAATTATTTCTGGATTTGCTCCATGGCTTGGTGGGCTCTTCCTGGCTGGAGGAGCCACGGAAAGCGAGAGGGGCCCCTCAGCAGGGTCTTCCTTAAGGCCTTACCTTACTTTTAGACAGTTGTCATTATCTTTGTCTAAAGGTCATGGCTAAATTGAATAAAAGGAAAGCTGTGTGTTCCTGTCGATGCACAATGGCAGTATTGACTTTCGTAATCCAGTTTGCTGAGGGGTGAGAGAATTAAATTAGATATCTAAGCACAGAAATTGAGAGCCTTTGAAAACAAAGATAAGGAGACAGCCTGTATTTTCCTTTTCCTGGGAGCTCTGGGCTCAAGATTTTGCAGGTGTGTCATCTGATCCATGGCTTGCATCGATCAAAACTGTGCCAATGCATATTTAATTAGCAAGGGGACCCTGGATGCATTATGGCCATCATCCCTATATTGAATGGACTGTCAGACTTTCTGAATGCCTCCCCACCCCCCCGCTTCGTTGTTTGGGGAGCTTCTGCATTTTGTCTGAGCAGCTAAAAGTTTCTTTGTTTTTAGCTGGTGATGCATACAGCACCACTGAGGAGAATACAAACAAGTAAAGTCCTAAAGTGTTTATTTTGTCTAGGAAAAAGGGCTGAACCAATTTGAATCCTTTGGGTAACGGATTTTTGTATCTCTTGGAATTAAAAAAACACAGTCGCACGATGTTTACTTTAAGAATATTTTATTATAACAAATAAAATCTGTGCTGTGGGATTTCTTAAGGAAGCCTTTGATGACAATTTGAATTAAGTCAAAATTAACGTTTGCTACTGCAAAGGAATAAATAGAAAATGTTCCAGAAATGAATCAGTAAGCAGGAATCAAAGGCTGTAAACTGTTTTAAAAACAAACATTTACAAGTGAATCAAATACTTGTTTGTAATATCAAGGAACAAATATGGGAATACACAGATTCCCCACATTCTAGGCTATCACACGATAGCAGTAAATCATTTATGGGCTTGTGAGAACAAAGAAAGTTGATTTAAAATGAAACCATTTTGATACAGCTTTAGGGTCTGGGTGAAGTTTCGCCTTCTTATTCCCAGCGAGGAGGGAAGTGAGGGGGAATTTCTGCAGCCAAAAAAGAAGTTAGGGAGGGAGTTGTGGAGATCTTTGTTTGCGTCCACCTTGGTACAAAGCCGGCCCAGCAGACAGAGTGTTGCCTGATAAACAGATGTAATACACAAAGTCTGCTTACAATACCGAGCAACAGACTGTGGGCACATGTTTTGGGCTCATTCAAACTCATCAGCATAGTCTAGCTGGCTGTTTTGTTGCTAGTCTGCTTACGGGGTAGCTTAGGAGCGTCTTACTGGTGAAGTAACAAGGAGGGTTTTTTTTGCCACAAAAGTTTTGTGGCAGGGGCTGATGGGAAAATCATTTGCATACATCTTGTTACAAAGGCTGACTACTTCCTGGCTTAGACAAAGTGTTGCCTGATAAACAGACTTAACACACAAATGTCTGTCTGGAATAAACAACAGCAAGCTTTGATTTACATTTCCATTATCAAAGATAATCTCTTTCCCAGTGTACAGGAATTAAGAGTCCTCGCCTTATAAAAAAGAAAAACCAGGCTGGCACCACAGGGATTTTACCAGTGCAGAACCTCGTTGGGGAGCCGTGGGATGGGGTCTACAGTGCAGGGGTATGGAATAAAACTGGGAATCTGGTGCTGGCGTGTACATGTGTGATGGTGAGGTAGATGATAATGAAGCACTTTGAACTCCCTATAAAAGTTGACTTGAAAGCAATGGCTGGAGTAAAATGGAGAGCCAGACCTTCCTTTAAAGAAATCTTAGTAGCCACCAAAATCGCCGTAAATAATAATTGTAGCATATATGGAGTGACCTCTATGTGTTTATATTATAATGTATAATGAAGGGAAAGTGAGTGTAAAAAAGCCCCAGCCCTGGTGCTGGTTTCTGTTTGTAAATCCCTTAAGCTCACCACATAAGACTGTATATAAAAGAGCATGATTTCAATTTTTTTTTTTTTAATGTATATAAATCTTTGGTAGAATCCATGCCCAAAATTATAGATGAAAAATTTATTGCATGAACACAACCCAGCCATATAAATTTTTTATTACAAATAGGGCTCTGAAACTTGAATAAAATATGTCAGTTTATTATACAGTATTCCCCCCACCCCCAAAACATGATATGAATGGAAAATTTAACTTGTGCACTTCTGTGGTGCTCCTGTGAGGTGCTGGGCTGGTGGAGGAGAGGAACCTGCTGTATTTCACTGCAGAGCAGGC
>WBNQ01080566.1:0-12459 GCA_013401375.1 Spizella passerina
CTGCTGCTTTGGGAAATGGGAAGTGTCCTTCCTCTCTTTTTCTAAGCATCCATACGTTTTCCTGTGCTTGTGGGAAAAAGCAGCAGGGCAATGACCTAATTCAATGCAAATGAAAGGGATTTCCTTGCAAAGGATGGTAATTGGCACAGTACTGCAGGTGTGTGAAAGCACTGAATGGTAACCGGGGACTACTGAGAGAGGAAGACCTAAGAGCCGTAGCAGAGCTATAATCACCTCACACTTTCACTAATTGCCCAGAGCTGGAGTTCTAAAGTGCCATGCTATTTTTTATAGAAAATTCATTAAATTGCTACATCTAAGCCATTTTCTCCAGCTGTTTCTATCAGCCCTCATTATCACTGTCCCTCAGTAGCCAGTTTCAGAAATGAATGCAATTCCTGNTGACTTCAGCTGTGCTCCTGTCATTTCTGACAGTTGTGTAGTTTGCACAGGTCTTCACAGGATGAGAATATGCACAGAGAAATGCAACGTTTTTGAAAATGCCATTAAAGTAATAAGCAAGAAGGAGGATGCAATGTTATAAGTTAAAAAAAAGCACTAGCTTCTCAGTGTCATTCAGACAGATCTTTTAATCTGGGAAGGAAAATAACACCTGGACAAGTTGTCAGAGGTTGATTTTCCTTCGCAAGTAACTTCAAAATACAAATGAAAGACTTTTCCAAGAGACATTTACTGCTTCAACTACTGCTACTGGGCTGAGAAATGCATTAATTCAAGCAAGTGCAACAGCTTGTGTTAAGAAGGCCTCATCAACTCTAAAATGAGCTGAAAATCAACAAATTTTTGTATCTTACCAACCTGTCAGGAGGATTAAGATTTGATGTCAATAGATTACACTTCTCACAGTCCTTTTATATGTGATATCTATGATGATACCTTATTATCTCTTGTCCCTCCATGGCATGCCCTTGTGCATGGAGGAAGCTCCCTGAGGCCATCTTATCTACTTGTAATATGTTTTCAAGTCTCTTTTCTGCTGGGTGCCTATAAGAAAACAGCTGCTGTTTAACAGTTTGAGTGAGGTAGCTGTAAAACAGGAGCTGAAATAAAAGCAAAGAAACTGTGATACAGAGGGTTTTTTTCACATTTGTCAGTCTCCCCCTCTCCTGAACAGTTATGATGCTGTTCTCCTAGAGTCTGATCTACCAAGGGCAACTTAAGTGCACCACAGAGCACTTAGAAGCTGTGGGAGGTTTTTATAAACATTAATTAAATATTTTAAACCAATTATATGAACACCCAGACCCAGTTAACTAAGGCTGATTACATAAGCAGACATTTTGCTGCTGCTGGTGTTTCCTCCCTGCTTGGCAAAAATAGCTGGAAAAGGGTTTTTTTCTGATTTGTAAAAGTACTTTGTGCCACTGCCAGTTTCAGAGTAATATGAATCCAGTTTCACAGACTGAGATGGAAAGCCTGGTTGAAGCCATAGTAGGCAACAAGCCCTGACTAGAACTAATCCTTAAATACGAGGTGTTCCTCAGTGACAGATTGAAGGGACTGCACTTAAGGTGCGGGCTGGCATTCATGATGATTTTTGCCTTTCAGTTTTTGAGGAAAGAAACAAGTTCTGCAGTTAGGGATGGTTCCAATAGAGAAAGAATAAAAAAATTTTCTGTGTTCTCTGCCTGACTCTACTCTGGTGACTCCATGTGTGCAGCTGCCCAAGTCATTTGACTTTGGGCAGAAGATAACACCTGCCTCCTCGTGCTGCCACGAGATTAGCCTCATGTTTGTAAAGCACTTTGGCAAGATTAGATGCTAAGTATTATTTGGGAGCCCTATGCTTCTGTTTCTGACACCACCCCAATAGCCAGGACTTGAAACATGTCTTCTGCAAGCCCATGGCAGAGGATGCAAACAGCCTCCACCATAGCCACTCTCTTGAGGAAGCCACCTTTGGGAGGCTATGCTGTGCTTTAAAATTATGGCTTAATTTGCTCAGCTTGTCTTTGTTAATATGTAGCTGTATATATTCTGTTGTCTCCCATTCTGTGGTTATATTGAGCAAGTTTTTCTTTTGAGCAGCAGCTCTGATCAGTGGGAAAAAAAACCCAAAAAAACAGAAGGGGAGAATTGTTTTAGACTTAGTGTCATTTTTCAGATGTTTTACTGACCCGCCTCTGCTGCTTTGGGAAATGGGAAGTGTCCTTCCTCTCTTTTTCTAAGCATCCATACGTTTTCCTGTGCTTGTGGGAAAAAGCAGCAGGGCAATGACCTAATTCAATGCAAATGAAAGGGATTTCCTTGCAAAGGATGGTAATTGGCACAGTACTGCAGGTGTGTGAAAGCACTGAATGGTAACCGGGGACTACTGAGAGAGGAAGACCTAAGAGCCGTAGCAGAGCTATAATCACCTCACACTTTCACTAATTGCCCAGAGCTGGAGTTCTAAAGTGCCATGCTATTTTTTATAGAAAATTCATTAAATTGCTACATCTAAGCCATTTTCTCCAGCTGTTTCTATCAGCCCTCATTATCACTGTCCCTCAGTAGCCAGTTTCAGAAATGAATGCAATTCCTGCAGCCTTCCATTCATGAAACTCCAGTGTTAGAGGACTCTGTAAGAAATAAAAAGGAAACAATAGCTCAACAAAATATAATGAAATGGGCTGTAGTCCTGGCTTCCCCTCTCAAAATTAAAGGAATGATCTTCCAAACACAATGCCTTGCCACAAAGCAGGCTCTTACATACCTCTCACTGACGTTCTGTGTCAGAGGGATGCTGATAGTCACTCCTGCTTATATTTTCTCATTTCTTTCAGGAGAGTCATTGACTGTGCAGGTTTTCAGGAATAGATAATATACATTGTGGTTTTGTAATAGTTCTTCATTCTCAGATGTGAACATCTTCTAAACATTTCTTTTATCTCTTACTAATTCTATCAATCTCTTTCTTTCCCAAAAATTTCTGATGATACAGTTGTGTGTTCCAAGTATTAATTTCTTTGGAGTGATAGAAATCACAGGACAAAATAAACCAAATAATTGAAACAGAAGATTTTGTTGAAGCATTGACAAATAATTCTATTTTTCTTGCTACATGTGCAGATGCATCCAAGCACAGAAGGGGTGAAATACGTTTTTATCTTGCTCACAGATCCTCATTCGACACATCAGTTATGACCCCTCAGTTCTATATGTTAAGTCAAAGCTAAAGACTGATTCATCCTGGATTCTGGTTTCCAGGATGCTGATAATGTTTTTCAAACCAGGTATGTTTTGGCAACATTTTGGTGCTGCTTGTTCATAGTTTGTGTCCAAAGGTGGAACAGGAACTGTGTACAGCAGTGAAATTTGTTCTGTTTCTTTGAGACCTGAAATGGGAAGACTGATGGGGTCTCTGAGAGGACACTTGACTGAGAAGTCAAAAGAGGAAGAGCAGGACTTTCTGTAGCAGCTTACTAAAGAGCTCCTTGTTTGCTTTTGGAGGCAAGAGCATTTTTATGCTTACCATTGTGACACTGTGATGATGCCAGAAAAAGAAAAGTACTCAACAGTTGGGTGTACCTGTCATATGCTTATTTAAATAGTTGTCAAAACAAATGCTTTCACAAAAAGAATATGAACTGTAAGAGCCAACACCCTTTTGCTAGTTACCTACATCTTAGAGTGTATTTGTGCTCACTTTTATGGCTGAACTCAAAGCCTTCTTTGGCATTGAGACCCTTTATTTTGCTGACAGAGACCACAAACTGTGGACATAGTGTGCAATCACAGCTTAATATAAAGATCATTGCAAGATCGCTTCAAGACAGACAGAATCTAAGTGCATCTGAAAGGCAATGAAATACAGGAAATTGAGTCTGATATGATTATTGCTTGCAAGTGTCCTGGGCACACTGGGGACCACTTGATGGCACAGATTTTCTTATTGAAGTGGATTTTTATATGGGACTCACAGTTTTTATGTGCAAAGTGGTGAAAGGGCTTGTTACAGTATTTTCTTCAGTAGAATAAAAAAAGTAGAAGAAGCCCCAGTATCTCTCTGCATATAAATATCCCAGGCTTCAGCATAGTCTTTCAGATAGGCTGTCTCCTATTTCCCTCCTGAATAATGCTTTGGATAGTATTTGAGAAATGATGAAGAAAGGTAATGATAAATTGATGATAAACTTCTAAGAATTAAGAAACAGGACATAAAGTTATTCATTTTATGGATGAGTAACAGCTGAATCACAACACTACAGAGCCACAACAGAGGCTTGAATTGGCAGACCCTTTGAATATCTATTCCAAGTGAAATTCCAAAATAAGAAGTCATTTCAAAACAAAAAACAAACTTGAGGTTGCCCATGGAAGTAGATTCTTGGATTTTTTTTTCCCCCAGGACAACATTCTGAATGACATATTTGTCTGTCCTTTACAAATTTTTTCTCAACTTCTTTGAACAGCCAATAGTCTTGGCTCTTTACCACGCAGTGACGTGGGAAGCTGAAGAGAAGGAAACTAAAAAAGCCTGATTTCCTCAGATTTTTGGACTGTTGAGAAGCCAGGGCTTGGAAGTCCCTTCACGTAAGCATCTATTTTGGAACCTGGAGCTGAGGTATTGTGGGATAATTCATACAACAACACAGACTAATCACAAGGGCCTTGTCATTTAAATGCTCCAAGTACTTTTTTTCTGCAATAGCTTCTGCTCTTCTCCACATCCCACAGTGCATTCCAAGGCTACTATGGTAATTGGAAGTATATTCCTGTGTGTGAAGTGGACTTTAATTAGCACCTAAGGCACACATTCTGGTGCTGTGATTCATGTGGCATGGGTGTCCTCCTGAGTGGCTCCATCACAGCCTGTGGGACTGCTCATGAAGAAAGGTACTTCCTGGCCCAGACAAAGGCTGGCTTGGGAGCTCTGAGCCACCCAGATGGGACAAGAGGCTTCACTGAATCTCCAGCACGCAATGCCATAGCCCGGGGCCCTATAAAACAATAGTTACACTAACACTTCCAGTTATTTTGCTCAACTAATAAGCAATATGAGTGGCTCCAGATTTTAAGTCTGTGAGCAATGTAGAAGCACTGTAAAAATTGGGATTGCAGGCAGCTTTGTAACAAACTAATAACTTTGACTATTACGTGAGTCATCTGTAAAATGGGCCCTGAGTTACGAAGACACACACCAACTGTGGGGGATATAATGGAAAATCAAAATTAATGTGACATGAAACTATTTCATTTACAATAAAAGTACTGCAGATGTAAGTGATGGGAAAAGTGGGAGGGGCAAAAATCCACGATTAGTATAATTATACCCATGCATCTGCTTCCCAAAGGCAGGTTGCAATTTCAGCTCAGTATCAGCAACTCCTGCCAGCCATGCAGCAAGACAGTTGTGAGCAGACATCCCAGCTCCTGCTCTGTGGAATGTAGCTGGCAGCCACAGTGAAAAGGAATAAAAGGCACTGATTAAAACAACAAGCCTAGTCGGCAGGTTCTTCAATCATGATGTAATCAATCTCTCTCTTTTTTTTTTCTTTTTTTCTTTTTTTTGGTCTTGATTCTATTAATTGCCTTTCAAAGCCTTTGCAAAATGCACTTTCCTGATGAAACATTCCCTCCAGAATCCGTTCTCTGGCTCTTTCCTTATTCTAAACCCACATGCATTGAAAATGCTTACCTGGAGGACCATAGTGCAGATGCCACTAAATACAGCTTCTTTGATGGTTCCTACAGAATGGTGCATGTCACTGTCCTTTTCATGGACATCCTGTGACAATCCAACAGAAGGAACCAGGGCCAGGTTATAAATCACCTGGGCAGTGTCTCAATTGCACTATCTCTGAGAGGCGGATCCTGCCCACAGTGACACCTTGGGATTAAAATGTCAGCAAGTACTTCATGAAAGTTGTTATCTATTAATTATTTCATAACTGTGTAGAATATTTATGAAACTATGCTGTAAAGAATTATTTAGACTTGAGAATTATTACCTTAATTGTGCTTAGACTGTAATTAGAATACACTGAGGTTACTGATCTCTTCTGAATGAGTTCAAGGGTACTCAAATATTTTTAAATCCTTTAGAGTGAGGAAAGAGTTGTAGTAAGGAAATATATGAAAACTAAAAGGTGAAAAACAGGTCTTAATTGTTTAACATATTTCTTTCCTGTATTATCAAAATGCTGTGCAGTATTTTATAAACACCAAATCTATTTTATGTTGCTAAAAGACAGTAAAATGCTTTAAAATATGGCATTAATAGGTTTAATGCCTCCTGTTGAATCTAATGTAAAAAATACCGTGTGAAAGTCTAGTTATCTGCCAATGAGACAAAACCCCTTTTATATCTGACATTTTGGAAATTATACACCACTTTTTTTCTAAATGAATAACTGTCCAACATATATCATGCTAGGTAAAGAACTGTCATCTATGATATATTGCTTTTGGCCAAACAACCCTTAGCATGAATGAAGGTAATTATTTTATAGTTGAAAACACAGCTCTCAGTATAAACACAGTGACTGGATATAAACATTGCTTTTGGGATTGGTGTTTGTAAATCTCTCAGTGATTGTTGTTGAGCTGATGCTACATTTACAAACAGAAACAAATCCTTTTAAACCCCTTTTGTCAGCAAGCCTTGCAATCTCAGCTTAAGATTTAGGCAGCATCTTTGAGACTTCATTTTGGCATGTAACTCCCAGCATCTTGGGTTTGGCAGAGCTTTGAGGCCCTTACACAGTCTTGTCCCATCTTCCCTGCTGCGCTATGGAGGGTTGGTGGGGACGGGAATGGTGGAGGGTGGTGAACAGCCGAGCTCTCTGCTGCTGCAGCACAGGGCACTGTCTCTGCAAGCAGACAAGATACAGGAAGGGGTGACTGCCTGGCCCCCTTGCACAGATCAGAGCCCACTGGTGGGACCACACCTGCCCATCATTCCCACCATTTCTAACACTGGAGAGGCTGCAAGCACTCCCTCCTTCGCAGAGGGGCAAGCTGGCACACTCAGCCTGGGCAGCCAGAGCACACGTGGGTGTGAGGAGGTGGCTAACTCATCTCTCCACTGACTTGCCAAGGAGGGCAGGTGACTGGCCCTGATTAATCACCCATGTCATAGGTCACTGAAGTCATAGGAGCAAACCCTTTTTTGTAGGCTTAAGTGATCAGCAATATGCCACCTGCAATTCTCACCTCCAGTTATCCCTTTTGATAACATAATGATACTATACTCTGCATGAAAGTAATACTACTTAGCTTAAATAATTTTTCAAGCTGATGGACTTTCCTTTGCTGTATATTTAATGGCTGACAAGCAGAGGAATCCACATCAACTTTACCTAAACTGGAAAAAGCTGAGTCTACAGCTGTCCACAGTAAAAAATCCAACTTGGTCTATACTGAAGCAGCTTAATGGTATAGGATTTTCATTTGTATATTAAAATGTTGAATTTATTGTTACATATCATTATATATCTTGCAGAATGGTATTGGGATATTTTGGGTCAGCCCCCATTCCTCTGATTCCCCTCTCCTGTTGTTCTTGTTCTCATCTGTGCCTTCCTGTTGCTCGCCATCACACCATGTCCCTCTGCAGCAGCCATTGCTTTGGGCTCTTGCCTTTATTTTCATCAGCTGGTGCTTCTCTTACCCTGTCTTTGCTTTCTGTAGTTTTGGCAGTAATACAACAACATTACACTATTTCTTGTCTAGGCTTGATTAGCAATCTTAACATAACCACTTTGATTTGCTGTTGCAGTGAAGATCCTCTGTTAGCTGCTATACAAGATGGGCAATTTCTTCTAAAAAATTGTTTTCAACAATTAATGCCTTTTTTCCTGTCATTCCAAACATTTCCTAATCTGATAGGCTTAGTCACTGTAACAAGGATTTCTAGTCAATACATATTTCTCTACAGAAAGCAGACAATGTGACAGAAATGTATGAAATACCCTGGCACACACTTAAGAAAATAAAATACAATGGCAGAATTCCTTGTGCCTTCATGATGATTTGATTTGAGTAGGAATAGTGGGGTCACAGCACAGGTAGAGTTCAGTGGGTGCAATGTGGCTCTAGATATTTATAAATAAAACCACCTGAGTTTCATAAAGACTGTAGCATTATAAATCTATGTCCTTTGAATTAAATACAGTCTTTTGATATTATCAAAAAATTGTCTCCAAGCTGGCTGGAATCCCAGAGACTCTGAGGTATCTTGATAACTTTGTCACACATGACCTCTCTACCCTTTCACACGTGATGCTGCCAGAAAGACTTTGGAGTTTTTGAAGGCAAGTCAGTCTGGTGGTTTGCACAAACCACTGCACAATTTTATCACCGTTGCTCCCTAGTCCTTATGATAAGCCAAACCTTCCCTTACTAGAGGAAATTGTTCATTCTCCATCTTGCCTTGATTATTTTAGCTTTAGCTTATCCTAGTGTATTCAGCTTGCTAAGCTATTTACTGGCTTTTAAATGTGTTGGCAGAATATTTGTTTGGTTTTTGAACTCTTCTGGTACCAAACAATTGAAGCATCTTCAGCATACACTATCACAGCTGTGCCCCAAACATCTCTCCATATTCAGTGTTTTTATGATGGTGCAAAATGAGTGTCTTAACCCAAAGCAAATTTTAGTAAGGCTTTTACATGCTCTTATTTCAAATACACCATTGAAAATTTCCCCTCCAGTGCAAATTAATCTACTCATGCATTCATTCATTTTCTCACTCCTCCTGTCCCTCCATTTATGCCTCATTATCTTCTTTCATTTCTACCTTGCACTTAACATCCCTGCTCCTAAAAATAGAGGAGTGGGCAGGACCTTCTTGGTCAGTTTGCTCTCTTTTATATAAACCTCTATCTTTTAAGCAGCTTGTGTTCCACCAATACTCTAGCTTTAAGTCTGTTCCAGATCCTCACTTTTTTCTCACATTTAAGAATTTTTTCTTGTTTTCTAAACTAGAGTTATTAATGGCCACCTTAATTTCCTTTGTTTGCGTGTTGTACTAGCATGGAAAAAACCCCAACAACCTTATTTTTCCACTTTTGCTCTCTGTGCTTCTCAGCTTTTTTACCTGTATGGGTATTACTCATTCCTTGATAAGCTACTAGGTTTTCAATGTCCTGTCCTGGGGGTTCACAGACCAAAGGACATTAGCAGGCAGATGTTAGTAGAAGTAGGCAGGGACTTTTTACACATGTTAATTAGAATAATCCTGTTATGGGAAGACATGAAAATTTCATGGCAAATTATGAGATAATTCCTTACTGGAAGAAGAAATCAGTTCTTTCCAGTTTTCTTAAAAAGAAGCCCTCAGGTCAAAGACAAGCTGTAAATATGAGTGACTTCCAAAATCAGGAAGAAGAACATCACTGCCAATGGACTTGGGGAAGAACAAGAGCTTCTAGCTGAATGCCTCATTCTTCTTTCAGTACAGTATCTCAAGTACTGGCATGGTGCCTGCTAGCATGCTTTTGAGCTTGTGCAAGCAGGCTACCTGGAAAGAAATTAATGTGATCTAGGTAAGGCAATATCACCCCAAGGCAATAAGGAATCAGCAGTATTTGTGTCTTTCATCCTCCATTCCAGAAGACACAAACACTGTGTGGGTACCAGGGAGTGGCAAACCTTGATTTACAGTGCCTGTCTTAATAACAAAGGTCATGGAGCCCTGCAATATTTTAATTATTTTTTAATTTTAAATTTTGGCTGATCTGTTATGCATTGTTCCAAGTAGCATTGCCTCTTCAGTGACAAGGTCACCTCCATTAATACCTGGCCATACTACATGTGGTGACTGGAAGACAGAAAGTCATAGGGATGGAAAAGCTTCAGTTTGGAAACACTTCTAGTTAAGTATAGGTCCAAAAAAAAAGAAAAAAGAAGAAATTTTTAGAAAAGCTGAAGAATGGTATGTGCATATTCAGCAACTATGCTTCTTTCAAGACTGCACTGGTAGATTCAGGAAGCAGCAGTTTATGACTAAGTAGAGGAGACATGCACAGCTCAAAAATATGGGTGGGCTGGTGAGGACAACCAGTTGCTGGCTTCTGTTGGAAATGCAACTCTCTTTCCTCAAGGCCTGAAACTAGATTTTTAAACATGGGCACTAGACATTCACAAGTGATGCCCAGCTTTTCATTATCACTCCATGACTAACAGTTTAGTGCTACAGCTATTACAGTTTGTTAGACAGGGCCAGTCCTTCTATGGCTGATTTACCTCTGGTTCTCAAATAATCTGAAGAATTTTTTGTTAGAAAGTTTTTAGGAGGCACTTGAGGGGTCAGAACCAAATACACTTGAAAGGAGTATTTTACTTATTTGATGATATTTTTATGCTTTATATATTCTGTGCTGATTGACTGTTTTTAGGTGTATGCAGGGGCTTTTTAAGACAATCACTTAAACAATGTGTAAGGACAGCATTAACCCAGGTTCAGTCCAGCTTGTTTTTGTTCTTTTCCTTACCCCTTGCAAATGATTCCTGTTTCTCTCTGAAAGGGAGTCAACAGGAAGCATGACACTCTGGGGAAGGATGTGTGACAGCATTAAACTTCCTGGTGAAGCTTCATTCTTTGTACTATCATAGCCATAAGCATCAGTGCCATGAGTGTCCTTACCTACTGATCCTGTGCACCATGAGAAAAAGTCTCTTAATACATTAGCAGTTAGATTAGATGCTTCATGTACACTGCTTTTCATGGAAAAAGAAATTTTGCAAGTTTATGTTAAATGTGGTTTTAGTTATCTAAAAGAAATAAGATATTATGTTAAAGAGTCAGGGTTTTTTTTAAATGAAAGACAGGAGAAGAGTGGATTATGTCTTTATTTTGGTTCAAAAGGAGTAATCATAAACCACAAGCCAACAGTTACCTATTCTAAGCACCAGTAGAGAGAAAATGGTGAGAATTCTGATTTTTATCCATAAGAAAAACTGATCAAATATATTTACTGATAGGTGAAGTACTCGAGTCAGAACAAAGCCATGCTTGCTCATGCAATCTCAGGACGCATGTTCCAATGACATCATAACGTTTCCACCCATCAAAACCACTTTGTCATTCAGCCTAAAGGTCAGATGACAGAATGGCTCCAGATTTAATTTTATCATCCCAATGGACAAGGAGTCAATTCCCACTTTCAAGTTACTTGGATCCCCCACCTCCTTTATTATTCAGCCTTCCCTCATTGAGCAGGCAGCATCTGAGAATACATTCCTCATTTTCACAAGTTACAGAGCTGGCAATGGCCAAGGCAGGGCTTCCACATGAACAATGTTTATGAGATATGCGAAGAGCATTTTATTTTCCTAAGAATTTCACCTAAGAGACAACAGCCAGTAGATTGCAAAGCCCATGGGAGCCAGAAGTAGCTTTGCATTTGTCAGCCTTTGCCCCTGGGCTTGTCAGGCAGCTCTATAAGCCCTGCAGTTCAAAGCATTTAAAGGAATGTTTTCTTGCAACATATTTTGTTTAGTGCAGCCAAGCCTCAAGAGAAGGTTTCTGGCACACTCTATGCAGGGAAAGTTTCAGCACATATGACCGCTTTTAAAAAAAACTTGTAATTACTACATTTACAGACATTTATGCATGACAATGGATGGAGCTTTTCTGTATAGTGCATAAAAATTACCTGAGTGATGGTTAAAAATTCTCTGGAAGCAGCATAACAAATCAAGAGTTTGATTTTTGGGCACCCACTTACAAATCCATTCCACTTACACTTTCAAGAGAAATTTTTTAAGCCTTCCCCCAAAAATATGAGTCTCTACAGAAGTGCTGTGGCAGTCATGGTATCTGAAAGGATCCTGAGAACATTCAGTTCTACTATTTTTAATGATATGATGGGAAACTGTTTCATGCCTGAGAAATAAATGCCTTTTCTATACCTCAGGGGAAGAGTTGTGCAAGCCCAAATCATTTGCCATGCCTAGGCTAGTCTTTTAACTCCTGGTATGAGAAACTGGAGCTCCAGAAAGTCATGTTCCCATCCCAACCGCATGCCTTATAAGGAACTTCTCTTGCCTGTCTCTGTTTACCAATCCTGGAGAGTTGAAGCCAATGCTTTGGATGGCCTGTGGATGTGTGTTTCCATCTGAACATCAATATGCAGGTAAGGCTGATCCATTGATCCTATAAAGTGACAGATCTTTTATTACTCTGTGATTGCATAGTAAATCAGAGCAAAACAGGTAAAGCACAGATCTCAGCCCTATCTGTCTCTCAGCTGGAAACTGAGCTCACAAACATTTACAGACCAAATACTGCAAATAAACACCTGGGGTTCTGGTTATCTTAGGTCAACAGGAGCTTTTTAATACCAAGTTCGGGTTTATGGTGCACATATTTTAGAATAGTTTTTATTTTGGTTTCTCCAGAAGGGTGAAGGAGCTGGGCCTGTTCAGCCTTGAAAAGACATGACTGAAAGGGAACCTCCTTAGTGCATGCAATTATCTAAAGGGGGGATGCCAAAAGGAAGGAGCCAGGCT